>JAURVB010012501.1:0-62686 GCA_033002965.1 Piper betle | reverse complement strand
CGTTGCTTAAACCATACTCCTCTTTCGTATCAAAAGTTGGAAGCTTTTGATACACATCTTTATATTTTCCTTTGTTTGACCATATTTCAAGCATCAATGAACTGATAGAAGCATTTGGACAAATATTCATACTATGCGTTTGCCCAAAAAAGTTTGACAATTGCAGTCATATCTTTTATCCTAAAAAGGAATGCAAAAGCAAATGAAAAGAATTGACATTGAATTTGAAGATGTGTTTGATATGGAGATGTATGATTGAGTAGAAACATGGAATGGATGTAAGTTGGTTATATTTGGATTCAAGTTGTGGTTGAAATATTTCTAGCGATGTTATATTAATTTAATTTGACTAGATTAGATACATAATTTTTAAGAGTTGATTTTAATAGATTTTTGTCATTTTTATGGATAGTTTTATTGTGTTTTGCTTGAGGACTAGTAGCGTGAATTCTTTGATGGGTTATATTGGACTTGCTCAATTAAATTAGCTACGAAAACTTTGAACAGTTCGATTTGTCACTAAACTCATGTGCTCTTCACCTAGAAAGTGATTGGGTTGCAGCATTCCAATCGGATCGACTTTACCTCTACCCATGCTCGGCCTTCCTTTTCTCAATGGTTAATTAATCATAAGTCATTGTGTGTTTTGGCTCTGTGCAACACCTTTATTGAAGACTCTCTTCAATCTTAGTTTTGGGGATTTTTTAAGTCACACGGGTTTCTTCCAAAATCATGGAATAATATATAGCTCTTCCATTACTTTTAATATTTCAAACAACGAATTTTCGGGCCCTCTTCCTCAAGAGTTCAAGTCATCACTCATCTATTTTCCATTTCCAAAAACCAAATTAATGGTACCATTACAAATTCAACTTTTACTATGGGAGGGCCCTCAGACTCTGGTCGCCCCTTCACTTACCAATTCCCACATCTCTCGCGGACCATTGTTAAGTGTTTAAAATATACAATATTTACCCAAGTTTTTTATATGATTTTATACTTTCCGGGTATAAATATTATTAATTAGGTGATATTTTTCGTTATATTCTAGTTAATTAATATTTTATGAGATATGCTTAATTTTCGTGTTTCAATGCAGAAAAAGATGAAACAAATTAAACTTTAGAATTGAATGGTCATGACACTTAGCCCCACCCAATGGCTATAATTTATGGTGTTCAATGGAGTCGAGAAGTTAGAAACTTGAAGGGACATCATAATTAATTAGATTACGTCGATTTGTGAACACTATCTTCGAATTCTTGTATCTCTTGGCCATCTTCTCTTCTATATAAAGACGTGGTCATTTGTTGTTGATCATATCTCATTTCTTGGCTTCAGAGTGTAGTGAAAGAAGTAATTTTAGTTTTTGAATTCTTTTCTTTTCATAATAGAAAGTAGTTTTTTCTGTATATTGTTTTCTATTTTTATTATGGAGTAATATTTTATTTTGTTCTAGAGAAGAATGGAACTTAACAAAATTTAATTGAATTCATTTCAACCTCTTACTCTTTTATTCAATCGGATTGTTTGAATTATCATGTTCTAAATGCTAAGAATAGATTGATTGCCTATATCTTAGATCATAAGATTTAATTAGATTTCGGGAGAAATGAATTAAATTAGCCATTGATAATTCATCATACGACGAGTTTTTGACTTGTTTGTCATTTTGGTCGGGAGATACACAACATCGTATGCGATTGTAAGGCAAATCTTAAGGCATTATTTTGTTGATTAATCAATTATCACCGGGAGGTAGAAATTGAGGCAAAATAATAGAAGCATGAGGAGCGGGAGCCACCATGTCATATAATTATCCTAGATCGACAATTCGAGGGAATAATAAGAGGAAGATTTGATGAAGATTAAATTGATGTAGGGAAATTCGACTCTAGAACGAGTTTTATCATTTTAATTTCGTCTTTAATTTAAAGTTATTACTTAGATTTAGTTAAGTCAGTTATTTTTGTTTTGTTCTTCATTTTACTTTCTTTAATTAATTTAAGGAAATTCATCACTCTGTGGGACGATACTCGATTTTATCATTATACTACTTGTTTCGACCGTGTATACTTGCACGACATTGAAATTATTCAAACAACCATCATTTTTTCTTGTAGACTGCAGCCTCCCTAGATTGCTGATAACTTTTTGAAAGAGTTAATAATTTATTTGAATTTGAATTTGATTTGTTAGTCTTGAATAGGTTTTATATTAGTTTTAGTATATATTTATGGTTTTTAGATATTTAATTATAAAATATGAAATCATTGCAACCTATGAGATTTATTGTGTTTATTTTATTTTATTTGGAGGTTAAGTGTTATCTTGGATTTATGTGGACAAATTTGAAGAGTAATATTATAACGGCCCTATTTTTTCGAGGGCGGACCAAAATCCGATGTTATAATCTGAAAGCTATTTGTTGAACTACTATCATCGAAACTTTACAAAAGTGGACCTCACCTTCAAAGAGGCTTAAAACGGTAACCTTATAGGGCTTTTATACATAATGTATACTAATCATACTACTATAGAAAGGCTTCTAAAGCTTAAAGGCTCCTATCATGAGCACTCTAAGTCACGAGAAAGGTAGTACGTCCCCAGCGACTAAGAGGGTGATTATATGATGTATATGGTCACTTCAAATTGCAAAAAAGGGGCATCCCCACTGTAGTTAAGATGTTGAACATTTTTGAATGCATGATCCAGTTCTTAATTCCAATGATTAGGTTAGGTAACTGATTAGTTGATGCAGATGATCTCACGGTAATATAAATACTGGGTCATGGTATACCTACAAAAGTAAATTTAAAATATAGATGCATCATCAGATGCTAGGGCATCATACCCAAAATTCTGGTCTTCACGTGGGCTCTTCACACGATGTGAACCGTAAGCTACTCTGACCCACGTTACTCTAACAAATACATAGCGACAAAAAAATAAGTCTAGTGTACCTGATATGCTCATCATCATGTTCTCGGACTTTGAGGCTCACACACCCTGCAGACAATCGTTAGAGTGCCCCAAAGTCAATAATAATAATAAAATATTAATACTAAGGCACACATCATAACACAGCTAAGTTCAATAAAAAACTTAGTCCCTTATAGAGTTTAGGGCAAACGCCCGCACCACAATACATGACAAATTCCAAAATTCCCAAATATGTAAGTCCCAATACATGAATCAAATCCCCAAAATACATAAGCTCAATACACATATCAAGGTCATATGCATCAACACATGGTACCATCCCCCACCATGAACCTCTCGATCTGCCCACCTACGCTGACATCTGATTTGGATACTCACCTACATATATATAAGAAAATTGTCAGGTCTGAAATAACTACCCTATAAAACACTACTAACATATATGTGTCTCAATACCCATGAGGAATTTAGTGAAACACCATAAAAACACAACAATACGTCACGCAAATAATTGGTGATGGATTAACAATGGCTACCCCAGGCCAGAAACCAGATTTTCAACAATGCAAGGCACATGCCCAAGTGTCATCAGCAACATGGCCAAAGTTTCAATGCTAGCAGGGACTTTAAGAGGGGGAGAGAATCATTCAAAAGAGTAAATTCATCACACACACATATATTATATAAGGGCTTAGACAAGGGCTTTATCGTACTATTTCTAAAGTTTTAAGTTCGCAAACCATTAAGGGATCTAAACCTTGAAGTTTTAATAAAACTAAGGGAAAAACTCAACTAACAAGCCCGTCATCGCAGAGATTTGCTAAAACACCACCGACGCCGTCCTATATCTAAAACTTGGTAAAATCTCATTCACGGAACCAACCACAAGATGAAGTAGAGGATCCTACAAACCTGGATGAGTCAAGTTCCTCGTCCTAACTCAGTGAGCTTACTCCACGTATCCTAACAAGGAGAAAGGAAACCCTAATTACTCGCCGACTTATATGGCACACAAAACGAGGCAATGCCTCCATATAAGCACAACTTTAAAATAGTCAACTTAATTATCTTACTTAATGACATATTAAATTAGTTAACTTAATAGAGATTAGAATACAAGTATACTTAGTGGAAAGTCCAACACTTAGGGTTTTATCAAATGGACTTAACCAAATTATTTTTCAGACTGGCCAAACGATGTCCAAATAGGCTAAAATTTAGACCAATGGACCCTGACACTGTAATGGTGAAGAACAAAAATCACCAAGTGCAAACCCATGGGCCAACATGGTAAACAAGGCCCAATAAGGCCAGGATATTGTGCTGGAAAAAGTGTTTCTAATCCATGCACTAATTTTCCTAAGGTTCATTCATGGGCATGAAGACCCCATATGGACCTGGGTAAACGTTGAGGGTTAGTCAATGTAAAGACCGTGAAAAAAAAATTGAACGCGGACGCAGTCCAGGAAGGACCAAACGCGGTCCGGGAAGGACCGAACGTGGTATATTTTCTACCCGGTAAATTCAACCCGGTTAATTATTTACCCATTTTATTATTTACCCGGTTAAATAAAATATGGGTGTAGGGGTGTTTTCATCATTTTCATTTTTATAAATTTTGAAAGAGGACGTCATTTTTGGTGTCGTCTTCCTCACCTTAGCCGCATGGTTCTCCTCTTCCTTGCTGGTGCTTCTTCCTTGCTTGAGTATCCTTCCTATCTCCCTTTTCTTAATTTTCTTGCATGCATATTTTTAATTGATAGTAAGCTTGTTAATCATGGGAATTAAAGTTGTAAATCAACAAGAAAAGAACTAAACTAAATGGTATACAACTGAAATTCCGCCATGGCCGACGAATCTGAAATGTTGGCAAATTGGGCGACAGTAAACAAGGATTTCAAGGCAGTCCCTCACACCCCGACGACCTCTCTTGCTGCTGGGTCGAAGGGAGGGCTCGCCATGTCCCTGGTTTCCGGTGGGTGGTGGAAATCTCACCTACAAATGGGCGGAATTGCAGCTGTGAGTGGGCGGAGTTGCAAGGGTGACGGAAGTGGCGACGTTCTGCTGCAATAAATGCTGTAATGGACGTTCAGAGGGGTAGACACCGGTTGTGCTTTGTCGACAGCATCATGGGTTCCATCACAGCAGTTCAGCACGCCGGAATAGTCCACAGCGGACGACCTTTTCGCGGAATTCATGGTGGCGAAGTGCAGAAGTGGGGAGAACGACCATACTCCATGCAACGTCCAAAGGTGGCTGATCCTTACTGTTTTGAGGCCGGCCTGAGGTCGTGGAACATCTGAATTGGAGCAAGGTGCAAGAAAGGAGGGGTCTTGAGGCTGGGAGAAGAAGAACATGCCTGGTTTGGTGCAGGACGGTCGTCTTGGATAGCTGCCGTAAAACACGCACTTGAGGCTTCCTCGCTTGCTGATTTTATCTTGTTGTTGATGCTTTGTTGGGATGTTTAGATGGTTGTTCAATTGGGTGCCAAGATAAGGGTTGGAGAAGAAGGACGAACATGTTTTTGGAGAAGAGAAGGATGGCGACGGGAAGAAGAAGAAGAAGAAGGGTGGCAGTTTTGTAAATATAGGTTGACTCGATACTGACTCGAGTTAAAAAATAATACGAACTCGTAATAAATCTTTAAAAATAATCATGTTAATGGGTTATGGGTAAAGTTACTAAACTAATTAATTATTGTACGAAATCGCCACGAGTAATAAAAATACAGTAATGATAAACGGTCGATAATTAATCGGCGCACAACGAGCGATTAAATTAAATTGGATGGTTATAAATGATTCATAAAATAAATATTTTATTTATCATATTAAATTTAATATTAGG
The DNA here is from genome assembly GCA_033002965.1 of Piper betle. Lineage (NCBI taxonomy): Eukaryota > Viridiplantae > Streptophyta > Magnoliopsida > Piperales > Piperaceae > Piper > Piper betle. The sequence continues at coordinate 56,896 of JAURVB010012501.1, read as the reverse complement.
TAAATAAAATGATTATTTTAATAACGAGTTAGTAATGTAGAAAATGGGTTATTAGACTATTGTCGGGTAACAATCACAAGTAGCGAACCTAAATAGCATAATGAAAATAAATAAAGTTCGAAACTTTATTGAGTTGAATAATTTAAAATAATTATATTAGAAATATTTTTGAATTAAATTAATACAAATTATTTTTAAATAATTTAATCGAACAACTTAATTAATTAAATTACTATAAAGAATAATAGCGGGGTTAAGTAATTATTACCGCAAAGGAAAATTAAATACTTGTTTATCAGTTAATAATTATTTAATCAATTGTTAAGTATTAATTATGATCTAGATAATTAATTTAAAATGTAAAGTAGGGCTTAAATGATTATGTCACATGAATAATTAATTATCTCACTAGATTTGTTGAGAATTTAATATTTAATATTTTTGGATGGTTGCATACTTATGTTGTCAAATTATAATAATGATATATATATTAGGCATTTAGTTGCATGCATTTCTACTCGAATAAAATTTTACTTATGTATAATTCTATGTTCTCGTTCCAATTAGGATCGTTGGTTGCAGCTGCGAGTTCACTTACAAACTATCCAGGTCCGTATAATTATTTGAAATGTTGTATTTTCCCTTATTGGCAGCCTTGGTCGGCCTGAGCCCAAATTCGACCACCATGCACCGAGTGCAACCGGGGTCAAGGAATTGACTTAGTCCGACACGGGGCCGCACCCTTAAAATAACTATGTGGGAGTCTTGGTCGACTTGAGTATCTGACCACAATGCGCTGGAATGCAACCGGGGTCGATTCAATTTGGCACAAGGCAGCGCCCCTGAAAGATTGAACACATGTCCCCATGCCGAAAGGGGCAACAGGGCGCAATGGCGCAAAACGGCTCATTATGCACTTGTGATACCGAGAGGGTGAGTCAATGGCAAGCATCGGTAACTACAGGCCATGGGCCACGTAGCGTGTGTGCGCATGCATGGGATTAGAGCTGGATGGGGTGGCCACCCCTCCTAGCATATGACGAGCTCGGCATAGGCTCATAACAACGAAAAGACTCTTGAAATGATAATAGGGATTTTATTGACTTGTTTCATTTAATTATGCGGCTTAGTGGTTTTATCACTAATGCGGAATTGCCTCCGCATGTGAGCAGCTTTGGATTGAAGAATAAAAGTGACCCATGTTTGGTGAATTGATAATTAAAAATTGTACTTCCTTATTATTCTCTTGTGTTATAAATGTGGCTATGGGAAATGGTCCAAGACTGTGGGACGGTTATTTTATATTTTAGAGAACATACTTTATTTTTATGATTTATATTATATATTGCCAGACTTATTTGCTGTATTTCAATTCATGTTCTGAAATATTATTGTTACATCTATTACATATTTTTAGGTAACACCCGGTTCAGTTTGGGCGGGTCGTTACAGACAACACCGTGGACTTGTATACAGTAAGATTTTAGGTTTAAAACTCCAAGTATTTGGGCCTGAGTGAACTCAGGAGTGGAAGACACTGGCTAGGTTATTTTTGGAGTTGGTTGGACCTACTCAGATTGGGATATTTCTACTGCCAAATCTACTAAGCCAATGGCTCTCAAATTTTACGGTGATATTACTAGGGCACAACCTAAGGTCTAGGTGAAATTTTATGAAATTTCACCACCCAAAAACTATGTTGTAGGATTTTACAACCAGAGCTAGGGAACTGGCACGCGCCTTGTATTCCTCCACACTCCATAAAACCAAACTAACTAACCACAGAAATGATTTTTAAATTAGCCCAAACTTTACATGCTTCTAGTTTACACTCAATAAGTCATTAGTTAATTTTTATAGATTTTATTAACATCTTTTAACAAGATCACCAAGGAGTAAATTCTTAGAGCATGGCATATCATATCAACAGCACTGCATACACATAACACACTTAGGGTTTTGTTCAAGCCCTTAATGATGTCATATTAGCATGGTAATTTTATATGAACTATCTAACATCATAAAATAAAAACATACCAAATATTACAACAAAATACAGCATAGAACATGGTGGAAAAATTGTGGACATTGGTGGGTAGGCTACTGGAAACAATAAAGCCAACACCTTTCACCAATGTTGGCTCTCATACATGCTCAGCTTAATCTCATAAAACTTGCTAAACAAAACTTGTTTATATATTAGTGATGAACAAGATTCATCAATAAACATACAAAATGAACTCCAACAGCATGAGATACAAATTATTTACCGAAGCATTGCATCATTCTTCACATGTAGCTTGCAAAAGTAAAGTAAATCTTGAAATAAAGTAAACACTTTGTCGTGATTATCTGTTCCACATACCCCGTAGATAGAAATTAAATACACAGAGGCATCATCAGGTGGCATGACGTCAAACCCTAGCACTCGGTCTTCATGTGGACCCTTCAAGCAGCATGATCATAAGCTACTCTGATCCATGTTTCTTTATTACATATGCACACAACTACATCCAAATATGTCTTGGGTACCTTAATTGTTTATTGTCATTTTCCAGGACTTTGAGGCTTTCACACCCTGTACATGATTGTTACAATGCTCCAAAGTTAACACCCTGCACGATGATAATAATAATATGGTAATAAATCACAGGCCACACATAGCATATCAAGTATACTAACATAGGCTTTAGGGCACCCGCCCATCATATATTCATCACGTAACCCATAGTTCCCAAAATACATAAGTATGAAAATCTTGAAATATATAAGTCATATAGCCCAAATGCATGGGTCTGATACAAAACTCAGCACAATACAAATACATGTACCATCCCCGTTATGAACCTATCGATCTGTCTATCTCTATAGGTCACAAACATGAGTACAGACCTGTACATACAGAATTGGTAGTCAAACAAGTTTATTACTAGTCAAAAAATAATTACTAATAAAAATAATACTAGCTGATGGGTATCTTAATACTCATGAGAAATTATAATTCTTCCAGAGTACATCAGAAGGTAGCAAACGTAGGTCAACATGACTGAATATCATAAAAATGTCAAATCAAATCAATGGCTTCATACTTACATATATACATACTTACACTTACGCCCTCACATCCTCCGCATATCACCCACCACGTAATTCAAGTGGCTCGGAACAATGACAATGCCACGATTTTTGAAAACTCGCTGCATTCACAATACCCTACTTACATTATAATACTTTAAGGTGAAAATGAGTACTAGTGTAATTTATACATACCCAAACTGCTCACTCTTATATTCATGAAAATTGTAAAAAATTTGGGTATACTTATATAGTAGGCTTAGGTAAGGGCTTATATCATAAGTTTGCTAGAGATTTCAGTTCAAAAATCATCAAGGGATCTCATCCCTAAAGTTTTATTAAATTACGAAAAAATTTGGCTAAATGGCCCGACATCGAAAGGATTAGATAAAATGGTGCCGACGTCGTCTTACATCTAAAATTTGGTGAAAACCTCACTCATGGAGCCAAATAGAAATAAAGTAGAAGAGTCATATGGACCTAAATGAGTCAAGCTCCTTCTCCTAACTCGGCGTGCTCTCTCCACGTACCCTAGCAACGAGATGAAACCCGAATTATGATCGGATTGCATTGGCACACAAAACAAAGCAACACCTCCACACTTGCACGACTCAGAAAAAACTTACTTACCTTAATTATCTTACTTAGTGGAGTGTTAAACCTCATTAGCTAACCTTAGTTAGAGTTTGGTGTTGCAAGCCTTAGTGAAAAGTTTCATACATCAAATAGACTTAATTGGATGATTTTTCGGACAGGCCAAATGGCGTGTAAATGGGCTCAAATTTGGACAAGTGAGCCTTGACACTCGAAGGTGTTGGTGTAAAAATTACTAAGTGCTAGCCCATAGGCCAACATGATAGACAAGGACCACTAAAGTCAGGCTAAGGTGCTGGGAACAGTATTCCTCGGCCGTACACCAATTTTACTAAGTGTTGTTCATGAGCTTGGAGACTTCCAATGGGCTTGGGTAAGTGGGTAGTGCTAGCCAACACAATGGGCTTAAGTCTAGTAAGAGTTGAGGTCCAAACTTCAAGTATTTGGTCCTAAGTGGACTCGGAAATAGGAGATTTTGGCTAAGTCATTTCTAGAGTTGGGTAGACCTATTGGGCTTGAGAAAATTCTAATGCAAGATCTAAAGAGCTAAATGCTCCCAAATTTTAATATGGTGTGTTAGGGACACAACCTGAAGTGTGGGTGAAATTTCATTCAATTTCATCACCTTTTGTCTATATTTTTGGATTTTACATCTGGAGTTAGGGATTCCTATGCACTCCAAAAAACTGATCAAGCTAACCACCAAAATGATTTTTAAATTAAATAAAAACTTATAGGTTTTTAGCAGACAATTAGTGAGGAAAACTATAATTTTTCTAGATTTTATTAACCTTTTCTAGATTCATCAAAATCTTATATTATGGCAAGGCATATATACATCATATTATCGCACCAAAAAATAAGGGGTTTTGTTCATGCCATTTAAGTGGTTATCTTAGTGTGACAAATTTACATGAAAAATACCACATGTATATCAACAATCATGTATAAGGTGGACATCATTAGCAACCTGCATCAAGGTGTAAAAATTGGGAAAATGTGTGACTAGGTCACAGGAACCTTGAAAGCTGTCATATTTTGCCAAGTTTGGCACCTCTACCGCATCATACAAGCCATATAAGACAAATAGATGAACATCAAAGTTGTATATCTTCACGCCATGAACACAACAAAGTAAACATCAAGGAAAAAGGCCTCTAGAACATGACTTGTGAATTTTATACATGATCTGTGCAAAACAATGACTACCAAAAATTTAAAAATATGTAACAATTAATTTACACATGAAAAAATTATGAAACAACCACTTGTTTGCTTATAACTCAACCAGATACAAGGAAAAATCATAAACAAATGAAAAACACATAGCCACCTATGCGGATCTAGCACCAAACACATACAATAGGTAAGGAGGGGAGGAGGGCTTACCTCCAACAAACCAAGGGGAGGTCTCTTGGGATTTCCCACCCGAAGACATACAATTCTAGGCCTTGGCTAGGTTTGGAGAGCTTGAAGGGAGCTGGAAGAGGCCAAGGAAGGAAGAGGAGTGACCAAGGAGAGGAAGGATGGTTGGAGGAGATGAGGAAAAGAGTTAAAAAGTGGAAGAAGGGAGGGGGTTTTAAAGAAAAAAGGACATCTCCCAACCACCAAGTCATTGCTTGGTGATGTCGTAGGTAAGGTGTCACATCTAAAGAGGTATGTGTGCCATATCTAATGAGGTATGGGTTGACCCAAAATCCTAAAACTTATGGTTTCCACCCTAAAGTGGCAGGGATGACCTTGGGAACCATGTTGCGGTCCCATAGGGGCTAGGATGGACCAAAAGCAGTTCTAAACACACGGCAAATAATTTTAACTCACAAAAAATACAGTCCTAAATCAATCTAGACTCTACTCAAAAAAACAAAAAATTAGGCCGAGCCGGTATAGTGTTTAATTGGGCAGCGCCGAGCACCGGGTTAGACAAGGTCATGATTCGCACATACCACATTATACAAACGAATGGAGCAAAAATGACTAGCCTCACCTGCGTTTGCCTGCCCGCCATTTCTTGTTTGTGTCCACCAGCCGTGTCCGTGTCCACCGAGTCCAGCCCAACCAACTCGGTCCAGTTCAGTCAGTCAACTCGGCCCGACTCGCCCAGTCGACTCGGCAGACATTTCTAGCTCAATTTCAACACATTTTCAGCCGTTTTTTCTACCGTTTTTGGTATTTCGAAACTCCATACATTAGTTTAGATGCATTTTCACATTGTTTGGCATATTTTGATGATTGGACTATTTTTTTATTTATTATTTATTTTATTTATATATTTATTCATTATTATTTCTTTCTTGTTATTTATGTATTTGTCAATTATGATGAATGTATGTATAGTTATTTATTACTATTAATGATATATTTACTTATAAACATTAATTTTATTCTTGTTTATTAAATTCTGTTTATTTATTTATTTGTTTGCTCGCACTATATATTATTATTTATTTGTGTTTAATTATATATTCATGTATTTGATAGCTATACTATTATTATTCATGATTAATTGATATTAATGTATTAATTAATTAATTAGTCATATTATTTATTTATTTATTATTTACTTGCATACGTGTTGATATTTACTCGTGTTTAGTCGTATATTTAGTTAGTGCTATTTATATTATTATTGTTACTTATTAATTATTACTTTTTTGATGTTACTTGTTCACTATTATTTTTAGTATTGTTCTTTTATTTATTTAAATTATTTTATTTATTTATTTGTATATTGTTTGCACATATCTCGTTTTGCGTGTCGAGTGTTTAGTTATAGGTTTGTTTAACATTGTCCTTTATTGTGATGTTATTGCTAATGTGAGCACACATCACGATCATGTATCATATAGAATTGTCAGTCTTTTACTTAGCAATGGGTTCTAATGTTGGTTCCAGAGTCTGAGCTCACCATAGATGTAACGTCATACTTGGAGCCTAGACCAAAATTCCGTTAGGACTCTTCTCATCTTTATCACTTTAGTCTATCGTGTATTTGATTTTCAGATGCAGGATGTTTTAAGTGGTTGTTTTATCAGACCCTACTTAACCCTGGTCATCTAGACGTATTTTACTTCTATGATTAATAACCCTATAGGATGAGATCCCTCAAGTTATTTTTGAACTTAGCTCCACCTCATGTTGCTTTCGAGCTTACTTATATAATTCCCTTTCTAGCCCTTTATATAGTTTTTATCAAGTTTTAAATGAGTCGAGAGTTGGTGAATTTGACCTCGCGTATACAATAAGCGAGGCATATGTAGGTCGTAGTGGGCTCTAGATTAGTGAGAGGGTTGTTTCATTCACGAGGGATCCTGATATCTCTACATCTTGAACTTCCTCACACTTGGAGAGGCGTGGAGTAGATGGGTATTGTTGTGTACAATGCATGTCTAGATTTGTGACATGAAAGGGTACTGAAGGCAATTGCCTAAGAGTACTAGACCATTGTGCTCTTGGCTAGGAGTTATATGGAGGTTTGGAGAGGGCTTAGGTTATGTGTTTTTTTCCGAGAGTGAGACCAGTTATTGCCAAGAGAGGCATTTCCTGAGAGTGGCATACTACCAGTTCATTTAGGATGCTGTCGAGTCTGCAGCTTGATGGCTCTTACGTATGCCCTTTGAGTGGTCCCTTGGAGAGTATATACAATTTTTCTTTCCTCTTGAAAATCAGCTTCCACTTGTCAGTTTTGTATTAGTCATTTTTCGGACCAGTGACATTTGCTGTTGAAATTTTTCTTATTATATATGTAGGTTTGGTGTTCATGTGTTGGGTCGGCTTTGGTGGAAGGACAGATAGATGCTACACACACTTGTGCTCTGTGCGCCATTATTTTTTTGTACTTTTATCCAAATTCGATGTGTTTTCATGTATATTTAGAAATGTCTTCTATTCTCGAGACACCAAGAGGGTTGTTTCGATCTGTTTTATTATTTTACAGATTAATTGGTTTAGACATGACTTGACTCGATCGTAACATTTCTGATTCGGTTCTTATGTGAACTGAAATCGGGGTGTTACAGGGGAGATCCCAAATCTTTTAGGACTTTCCTATTTAAGAAAATTGACATAATTAAATCCTAATTATTATTTAAATACTTCTTCTATTTGTAGTAGGAGTATATATTAGGGAATACATATTCGTGTGGGGGTCTTATTGAGTTTAATTATAAATAAGACTCCCTCCTAATAGAACACATGTCAGTTTATTAACTTCTGGAGAGCTGACGTTGGTAGAAAGAAGGGTTTGGTGCTTGGCTTTGGGGATGTAGGTTGTGAACCTGAATTTTTCTCCAATCTTGTGAGTAAAATCAGCCTGCGAGAACATCCTTGATCTAATCTGCTGCAAAGGTACGGTTTCTTATTTTTGATTTATTAAAGTTTTCATTGGCATCAAGAGCCCTTTGATGTTCTCCATGTTTTCCCATGATTTTTAAATTAAATCATGATATTTAGGACTGTTTCATGCATGATTAATAATAAAACATGGATGTTATTGATAGTATTAATTAAAAATCATGTTTTTGTGTACTGATTTAATGTAAATCTATTTGTTTGGATGTTTTACGATGATGTAATTAAGTAATTAGATTAGATATAGATGTTATGGACTATTTTAGATTGATTTCAAATCAGATATTAATGAATTACAACTGTTTAATCATGATTATGATTATTTTATGCATGATTATTGTTCATTTTGGTAATTAATTTTCTTAGTTATGAATCATTAATAGATAAGTAATTATCATGTTTGTTTTAGGATAATTAGACAATTATATGATAATTATTCAATTTTAGTTGAGGTTTATCATGTTTTGAGAACTATTATTTGATATTAGGTTTAGGACTCTAGTTAATTTGATTATGGATTAATTAATTTTTAAAAGCCTAAATCTACCGACTAAGAAAAGCCCTAATTTTGCCGTTGACGACTCTGGCAATTGCCGCCGTCAACCCTTCTAGAGTCCGGCGATGTCACCTACCTAACCCTCCCCATTGGACTCCCACCATGGCAGTCCAACCTCCGGCCATTCCGGCTGACTGTCAGAAACATAGTAAACAAAAAATAAATAAATAAAAAGATGGGGACTTTACCTTGTCTTGGCCGAAGTTCTTGGTAGTCGTGCCTTCCATAGCTGCTGGAGACGTCATCGACATTGGCCCATGATTCATTGGACACCCTCCGGTCGACTTCGATGAAGGTTAATAAAGTTTAGACTTTGGTTGATCTTCCTCGAGAACTTAAGGTTAATTGACAATAAATAAATTTTAAAACTTAAAAGAAAGGTAGATGACTTAGTTGAACGATATAAAGCTCGCCTAATTCTCATGGGTTACACATAGCGGGAAGGTATCAACTATGAAGAAATTTTTTCTCCAGTAGTTCAATTCACCTCCATTTGCCTGTTATTATCTATTGTAGCATATTTAGATATAGAATTACATCAAATAGACGTTAAGACCACATTTTTGAATGACAAGATAGGTGAGAAAATTTACATGCAACAACCAACAGGGTTTGTTGTACTAGGCTAAGAGAAAAAGGTGTGCAAATTCCAACGTTCAATCTATGGCCCGAAGCAGTCATCTAGACAATAGAATTTACGTTTCCACAAAGCTATAATTTTTTATGGATTCACTATGATTCTGGAGGATCATTATGTCTATATAAAACTTTCAAATTTTTTTTGTAATTTTATCTCTATATGTGGATGGTATTTTTATAGCTGGTAATGATATGAAGTATCTACTTTTTATTAAGGGATGATTGTCCTCTAATTTTAAGATGAAGGACATGGGTGAAGCTGAATTTATTTTGAATGTTAAAATTTAGTGGGATTGTTCAAAGAGATTGCAATCTCTTTCATAAGAATCTTATGTAAAGTAGGTTCTTGAATGGTTAAACATGAGCATATGTAAATCTATAGATACCCCAGTAACAAAAGGTGAATACCATAAATCATGTCTTATGATTCTAGAAGAGAGCGAAAGAAGACCAGAATTTCATATGCAAGTGCAATTGAAAACTTAATGTATGCCATGATATGCACTCGACAAGATATAGCCTATGGGTCTAGTCAGCAGATTTTAATTAGATCCAAGTCCATTACATTGACAAATGTGAAAAAGATCTTCAGATACCTTAAAAGCATTGCACATTATTCTCTTTCCTACAGAGGTGCAGACTTGGAGCTGATTAGCAATACAAATGCCGATTGGGCTGGCGATTTGGAGCATCACAAATTTACTTCTACCTATGTTTTCATACCGAATGAAAGTGCTATTTCATAGGCAAACAAGAAGCATACATGTGTTGTTTTATCAACCATGAAGGTAAAATTTATAGTTGTCAGTGCGGTGCAAGAGGGTGTTTGGTTGAGACGTTTTCTACATCATTTGGGAGTTACAACTTCATCTTTACGTCATATCACTATCTTTGTGATAATCAGGTCGTCATAGCTTATACTAAGGATCCCAAATATTATAGTAAAACCAAACACATTGATATCAAGTTTAACTTCATCATAGACATAGTACAACAAAATGAAATGAACTTGAAATACATTCCTACGCATCATATGGTTGCAGGCCCACTTACCAAACTTATTATTTGAGATGTGTACAACTCTTATATTAGAGTGATGAGATTACATTCCTAGATTTTATGTATTTCATTAAACTTTGTTATATTTTCTACTATTTATGATATATATATATATATATATATATATTTCACTTCATTGTAATTATACTAACACCCAAGAATAATATGTCTAATGGGACGAATGACTTTTTCACCGAGCATTCACCTCTACTACTAGAGAGTAATAAGAGATGAGACATCAATACTTCATGTCATGTATGTCGCCTTGATATAAATCAAGATAAGACCGTTTTCTCTAATAGTCGATATGGTTCCCCACAACTATATATCACATAGATAGCCAGAAGTGAGACTTTAGATATATACAATGTTAATGTAACTATACTAAGTGTCTTAGGGTAGTTACTATTGAGTAGTGATTGAATTAAGATTTGTATGATGTTGATTATAGACATACGCTCTTTATGAGAAATACTCTTTCTGAGTATAGAATCCACCATGGTATGTGATTCATACCGCATGTGCTCTTTCGACCAGAGGATAGTGAGAGAATGATCCCTGCTTCCCCACTATTTGAGATACTCAAAACATTATTTGTTTCCTTATACCATTGTATTTTCAACTATATTTGAGATGATAAAATTATGTAACTTTCTTTAGCTTACTACCTTTAACCATGAGTGATTTGGTGACAAGAGGCTTGTCTGGGGAAGTCATTATTTTAGTCATAAAAAGAATATGAGTGTGAAAGGAAGACTATTTGATCGTATCAAAATCATGACCATTATTGCACCAACGATGAGCTACATAATGTTGATATTGAGAAGAGAATAATTTTATATATAAGGGATGTTAAAAAGTCACTAATAGTATAGGAGACATGTACCTGAAAGCTTCTATGTTATCCCTAGCAGGTGAATCGTGGTAGCTTTATTGTGTTAGTTTTGTCACATGTCACATAACTTATTTTCTGTACGATCAAGCCTAGAAAGTGTTGTCATGTATTTTATGTGCGAGTGGGAGAATTTGAGATGCGCCTATGTGTTAGTGACGAGGTACTCCCATATTGTGCGAGTAGGAGATGTTAGATGTATAAAACACACAATATTTGGGAGATCCCAAATCTATAAGGACTTTCCTATTTAAAGAAATTTACCTAATTATTATTTAAATATTTCTTCTATTTGTGGTAAGAGTATATATTATAGAATACGCATTCGTATAGGAGTCTTATTGAGTTTAACACGAAATAAGAGTCCCCTCTACTAAAACACACGTCGGTTTATTAACTTGTGGAGAACGATGTTGGTATAAAGAAGGGTTCGATGCTTGGCTTTGAGGATCAAAACTGTGGATCCAAATTCTTTTCCTATCTTGTGAGGAGAATCAACTTGCAAGATCATCCTTTATCTAATCCACTACAAATGTATGCTTTCTTATCTCTGATTTATTAAAATCTTTAATAATAAAAAGAATTTTGTAGTAAAATTTTATGGAAATTTTACATAAAATTTTCTATTGCAATCAAATGCCACAAAATTATTTCCCTTGCCGTAGTGGATATAATGTAAGCCTTAGAAAAATCATGACTACCTTTAATATAAATAGTGAGAGTATGATTAGACAAGCTTCTATTGTTTACCAATTATAATAAAATAGAAGTGATATTTAGAAACATAAAATTGAGGTGGCTTCAAACTATTGAACCCCTCTTAAAGAAACTTTTGCCAATCTATAATAAAGTTCCTCATGACAGGTAGGATAGGGGATAATGAATGAATCAAGAGGGCTTCACCCATAGATGGTGATCTAAAGGAGGTGTTAATTACTGCCAAGAAGATACAAGTTCCCACGGAGTGATGCCACTTTGCAAAAGGATAAATAACCGATGCTGACGAACGGCAAAAAAAATGAAAGCAAGTTAGGCCAGGGAGTGACCATTTTTAACATGGCTCATATAAAAAATGAATTTTGAATTGAAGATGGCCCCATAATTTGCCCATCAAAATCAATTTTCTCAATGGGTTTAGTGAAATGAATGCTGGACCCAGAATTTGCCCCATCAAAATCAATATATTTAATGGGTTTAGACAATTGACTGCTAGTTGACTCCTCCCACACTCTGCACAAAATCAATGGGTTTAAAGAAATAAATGCCTGTTGATTCCTCCCACACTCTGCATAGAACAAATGGAAGCAAGGGTCAAGCTTTGTTGCGTAAACAAAACTCTTGATTTCAACATCTTTTATATTTTAATGCGGAATCTTGTAAGTTGTACCTCCCTACCAGCATTTTCTCTACTACATTTTTCATTACTGCAATTTGGCTGAATCCCATAATGCAACATACTGATATAGCCTCCGCCTCCAGGCAAGTTGCATTGAATGCACTTTGTTCATCTTGGATGGGAGGGTGTATGTGGTTTTTGGGTGATGGATTGTGTGAAACATCTTGTGAGATCCCTCAACTTTGACCCACATTTAACACCTACTTGGCTAAGATCCTATTTATAAGTGTGAATGAACTATAGATCTTTAACTTGGTTAACCACTTTTAAAGAAATGACTTAGGCCCATTATATTGCACTTTGGGCTGAGTCGTTACAAATAGTATCAGAGCATCCTGGTTCCGTGTTAGATGGTGGGCTTGACTACCGGTCATGGCCCAGATAAGGACGTGTACTGAGGCAAGCAACGGGCCGAATGTAGGAATTTGTAGGCTGGACTATAGACATTGGCTAAAGCTACCGGTCATGGGCCAGAGAGGGACGTTTGCTGAGGCTAGCAACGGGTTGAATGTATGAATTTCGGGGACAAAATTTTTTAAGGTGGGTGGATTGTGAGATCCCTCAACTTTGTCGCATATCTAATACCTAACCTAATCGGCTAAGATCCTGAATGAACTATAGATCTTTAACTTGGTTAACCACTTTTAAAGAAATGATCTAGCCCATTATGTTGCACTTTGGGTTGGGTCTTTAGTGGGTTGGTCTGACGGGATGAAAGGTTGCTTTTTTCCGTGAGGAGGTGGAGATTGTGAAGGATGGGCAGCTGGGGAGTTTGGGGTGGTGTTCATTTACTTCCTTGTTGAGGATCTGGAGGTAATGTGATGAGTTTGGTTGTTTGCTTGTTTCCCTGATCTGGAGGTAATGTGATCAAGAACACATTGCTTGCATGATGATTAACTTGTTCAAACTGGGGCTTATAGTGTTCTGTGTTAAAGGAGCTAGACAGTAAAATTCGTGTTATTTTCTGTTACTATTGGGATCAAGAACACATTATTACTTCTGGCTTCTTTTTTGCTGGTTTTGAAGCCAATAAGTAAAATTCAGCATAGGAAAAGCAAGCAAAATTTTATTATGATTGGAACAAATACGATGTCCCAATGTGAGGCTGTCCTGCGGCTAACTGCTTTTGAGTATGTTTTTTTCAGAATTTAAATGCCGAAGCCTGAATCTCCTGCTTATTGTATGCTTGCTTGGTCTAACCTTCTGGTGTATCACCTTTTTGTGTGATAACTGGAAAAAATTGAACAAAAGCTCACATAATTTTTTTTAAGGAGTGTTCACAATTTAAACAGATAATTGGTTAGAAAAATCTGTAATTTGAAGACGAAACCAATGCTGCTAAACTGCTCATTTTGATGCAATTGGGTTCAAATTGTATGTTAGTTGTTTTATAACTTGTATTGAGCATAGTAATAATCTAAATCACTCATCTATTAATGATTAGCGCCAAAGCTCCCATTTAATTTTGCTTACCTTTGAGGGTCTACAGAACTATGCTGAATCATCTTACAGCTGAAATAATGATAAAGCACATAAAATAACTGAATTCTTAATGTTTTATTGTACTGTCCATCTTTAACAAGCAATTGTACTGTTTGGCATTATCTGTTGAAACACCATCACGATCAATGTATAGGAAGTGAAAATCACCAAATATGCAGCTGTTTGTTTTGTTTATATCCTTGTTGCTGTAAAGTTGCCAACTATCACCTTTTTGAAAGTTAAAATCGAACATTGAGCTAACTACTTATGCACAGATCACACTGATCGTATCATAATCCTATCATAGCCGTATATTGTTTTTGTTTACAGCCCCTGCCCCATCTCTGCTCACGAAACCTTCTATGGCCCCACCTGCTATTCCAGGTGTGTAAAGCATCATCCTTTACCTAAAATTCCTTGTACATGGATTTTCTTTTCTTTCTGAGAACTACAGGCTTAGCCTCTAGCAGTAATTTTGAGATTTAAATCTCAGATGCAAGAATTATACGTCTTGGCAAAATCAGTGGTCATTTAATGGAAGTGATGCATAGCATCTCTGAGACCTTTGTCAATCATAATTTAGAAAGATAATTTAGCTTTTGTACTTCTGACAATCAATTTGACATATATTCTTCAGAGTCCTCTTGAACCAATTTTTGTTGATTATTTGCCAGCTATTTTTTAAAAAAAAATTCAATGAATAATATTAACCCAAACTTGAACTTTCAGGCATTAGCATTGCTCCTGTTTCATCATCATCTCCTTCTGGTCATCCCTTGCGACAAGTAATGGCAGCTCCTACCCCACCCTTGACGTAAGAGAAATCAACTCCTACACATGCCCCACCAGAAGGTACCTTCATGTTATGGATACTTAAATGTGGTATTTAAGGTCATATTGTAGCTGCATATGCAGGTCTAACAACCATTTTTCCTAATTTCATGTATCCATCACTCTAGACATCCGGCTCCATATGTTGCCTCGAATCCACCTTATAATGTATCTCCTTCATCAAAATCTTTACCTCAAACTCATACACAGAAACCAATCCATCAATCAGCACACGCACCTATAGGTTCACTCGTTAAACCTCAAACTAATGAAACTTCTCCTCCAAGATCAGGTCTCACACGTTCCCGGAAGAGGTCATTTCATACACCAGCACAATCACTAGCTCCGGCTTTTCACAAACATCATTCAACGGCAAAAGGGAAGAGCATCAGTTCTTCATACCTTGTCACCTCCACCTCCAAATAAAGGTATGTATATAATGTATTTATTTAGTTCATTTGATGACACTGACATATCTGCTTGGCTAGCATGCCATCAATCATGGGGTTTCTTTTTGTGAAGACTATGTGAATACCCTTAACATATTTTAGGTTTCTTTTATCTCGATCCTTAAAATATGTGAATATTCTTCTCTTTTCGTCAAGAATGCTTTTTGTGAGATACCAAGCAATTGCCCTACTATTTGCAGACTGTTCATCTTTGACATGCTCTGAACCATTGACAAATACTCTTCCTCGATCCGCATGTGGTTGCATATGGCCCATGCAAGTTGGACTCCGCATCAGTGTGCCACTTTATAATACATTTCAGAACTTGCTCAGGAAATTGCTGCTGGAGTATTCATGAAGCAAAGTCACGTCCGAACTATGGGTGCAAATGCTGCTGCTGAGCAATCGGATAGGGCCATTGTTGTCATTTATTTGGTCCCTTTTGGGGAGAGTTTTGATGGCACTACAGCATCACTTATCTACCAGAAGTTTTGGCACAAGAAGGTTGTTATCAAGCCTGATTTTTTTGGCACCAAATATGATGTGTTATATGTTCGCTAGCCCACCCAGGTATACTAGAGTTTCTCAATCTCTCTCCGTCCTTCCACCCCTCCTGGTTAAATACATAAGCTTCATTTATGTTGCAGGTCTTCACCACCTATGTCACCATCGAATATTACTATAGAAGACAGCCCATTCATGACAGGTGGTCATGCTAGGGCAATAAAGCCTCTGGGAGTTGATGTTAGAAACCAAAGGAAGAAAAAATTAAGTGGAAACCTGATTGCTATCATAGTTTTGTCATCTTCTAAAGTACTTGTTTTTAGCGTTGGAGTAATATGGCTGTTGTTGTTAAAAGCCGTCGGCAAGATAAGCGCCAGCCTTTGCCAACACCTAACAATTCACAGCCAACTGGGGAATCATCAGGCATATGATTAGTCTTGCAATTGATGCATTTGGGTGTAGTTTGTGATCTATATATTAAAATTTTGCTTATTGGTATTTGCACTGAAGAGCACAGTTGCTGTCTGGTATATGAACTCATTCCAAATGGCAATGTGGAGTCTCACTTACATGGTATGCACTCAATGTCCCTGTTACCAGTAAGTACTTTTTTGTGGTAAAATGTGATTCGAAGATATGTTTCGTTCTTAGGGGTTGACAAGATAACTGCTCCATTGGATTGGGGTGCTCGAATGAAGATTGCATTGGGTTCTGCGAGAGGTCTCGCTTATTTGCACGAGGACTCAAGTCCATGTGTGATCCACCGTGACTTCAAATCCAGCAATATATTGTTGGAGCATGATTTCACTCCTTAAGTATCCGATTTTGGCCTAGCTAGAGCAGATTTGGATGAGGGTAGGACATTTTCCAAGGACATTCGTTTTTCTTCAAAAAAAAAAAGTTTTCAAAGCTGACCAGAAAACTTCGGTTTCCATGGTTAACATCTCATTTAACCGATAGAAAGTGTTTTTGCTACTGAAGCACACAACGTGTTATGTTACTCAGGTATGTTGCTCCAGAACATGCTATGACTGGGCATCTCTTAGTGAAAAGTGATGCTTACAGTTATATGGGGTGGTGCTTCTTGAGCTCCTTACAGGAAGAAAACCTGTGGACATGTCCCAACCTGCAGGTCAAGAGAATCTAGTGTCATGGACTCGCCCTCTTCTTACGAGCAAGGAAGGCTTGGAGGGAATAATTGACCCTTCTCTAGGTTCTAATATCCCCATTGAGAATGTAGGCAAAGTTGCTGCCATTGCTTCTATGTGCGTACCGCCTGAGGTCTCACACCGTCCATTTATGGGGGAAGTTGTACAAGCCCTAAAGCTTGTATGTAACGAGAATGAAGAGACAGCGCAATGGCCAGCGACCCTTGTATTCTTCTAGCTGCAGACTATAGTTCCGGCCTCGATATTGAGAGGGGATTATCAGCATCAGAAATATTTTGTTCTTCAACAAGATATATTCGGCAAGGGTCAGGTTCTTTTAGGAGGCATTCTGCTTCAGGGCCATTGAGAAATGGAAGGAGTAGCAATTTCTGGAGAAGCTTTTCAAGGTTGAGCGTAAGTGAGCATGGTCTTGCATTCAAGCTATGGAGGAGATCAGATGCAGTCTAAAGGTGGTGAAGCTTTTTTTCTTCCTTCTTTTATGTTTTTCATCAAAATTGGAGAGAAGCAATTACTTCCAGATGGCCAACTTTACCTCATCAATAACCAGTCATCCCGGATTGTGGTCTTGACCCAAAGGGATGTATATGAAGATCAAGGACTCTGGAAGGGGGTTAGCAGCCATAAAAGTGGACAATAATATTACTGTGAGATCCTTTTCCATTGGGGAATGCTAAAGAGTGCATGCCAAGCATTGATTGCATGGCTGAAAAATTCCCAAATTATGGCTAAAATTATTGTGAATGGCAGAAAAAATTCAGTTCTTTCCCAGACTCATTATAGGCATCAATCTCATAATAACAATTGTATCATCTTTGACTCCTAGGTAGCTAGACTTGGAAAAGACAAAGTGATGATCAGAGGAAGGGAGTTAGAAATTACATAGCTTAAAAATTCCCAAATTATGACTAAAATTAATGTGAAAGGAACTGGCCAATTTCCAGAAGCGAGAGACACCACTAGCCTTTTATTTTATTGGCTCTAGCTTTGAAAGTAGGTGGTAACAATTTTTCCCACTCAAGCCTTCCACAGACACTAGCCAATCCTTTTCATGACTCAAGCTTTAGAAAAGATGCATCCTGGGTAGTTGAGGAGATTGGGACTTTAAATTATATTTTGTTATTTATTGAATTATAATTAAATTTTGTAAAAAATGTTCTATTGAGATTGGGCCTTACTAAAAGGCAACTGCAATTGTTAATTTCCACGCGCGGAGACCCAGACCCATTTTTATTCATTCCTTAGAAATATATCGCTTACTAAATGACAATTGCAATTGTTAATTATGCGTGGCCTTGCACAGACACTAGCCATTCCTTTTCATGACTCAAGCTATAGAAAAGATACATCCTGGGTTGTTGAGGAGATTGGGACGTGGTGGAGATAATAGTCAAAACCAATTTTCAGGGTTAAATTAACCTGCCATGCTTAATTGACGTGACAATATTTCTCTCTCCCATTATAAATGGTATCGGCCGAGTTGTACTCATTTCCATACTACACATACCTCCTTGGCCCCTTCCTCTTTGGAGTAGATTGATTTTTGATCAAATGAGAAGCTGCTCCATTTGGAAGCTTTCTCCCACACTTTTTTTATTATTGGGTGTCATTTTGTGCATCAACTGTGATGCCAAAAATTATAAAGCTGGAGATCGAGCTGCCTGCCATGACCATGAAAGGGAAGCCCTCATCAAGTTCCGGAGTGGGTTGGAGTATGACTCGTATCACCAGGTTGCTACATGGGATCCAATTGCTACCGGTGATTGCTGCAAGTGGAGGGGAGTAGAATGTGATACTCAAACCGGGGATGTGCTTCAACTTCACTTCTACCCTGATTTATTCCCTGATAACTATGGCTTCATTTGGGGTAGCATAAACAAGACTGGCAGACTAAGTGGTCATTTAGACCCGGTGTTACTCGAACTTGAGCATCTCCAATTCCTGGACTTGAGCGGCAACACATTCACCGGCAAGCCCATTCCGGAATTCTTGGGTTCGTTTAAGGATTTACAATGCTTAAACTTGTCATATTCCTATTTTACTGGACAAATTCCCCACCAGTTGGGGAATCTCTCCAACCTGGAGCAATTGGTTATTCATGGATCATATAATTATTCAGACTACCATTTTGAATTGAGCACAAACTCACTCCACTGGTTGAAACGGATGCCATTGCTGAAGATCCTAAGGATAAATGCGGTGAACCTATCTGAGATCGGCAACGATTGGATTCAGGTACTAAACGATGGCCTCCCCTCTCTACACGAGCTGGATTTGAGTAATTGTGAAATTGGTCAATTACCCTCGTCAATTTGCGGCGCCGTCCCTGATTTGTCTAGAAGTGGTATTGAGGGACTTCCGAAGACTTGTAATCTTGCGACTGCTCATCCACTACCCAACCTTCGAGTGCTGAACCTCGGGTATAATTATAAAATGAGGGGCACCATTCCTGGTTGGTTGGGGAAGCTCAGATATCTGGAAGAGCTTAACTTGAGCAATTGCAACCTGAATGGACCAATCCCCCCTAATTTTGGTGACCTCTCGTCCCTCCGCAGACTTGACCTTTACAATAACCGTCTGAGTGGGATTCTCCCCACGACTACATGGAATCTCTCTGGATTGGAGGCGCTTTTATTGAGTAACAATTTGTTGATGGGTCATATTGGAGATGTGCAACTCAATCAGCTAAAAAAACTAACTTATCTGGCTCTCTCATCCAACTCATTTGTCTTTCATCTAGCGAGTGATTGGGTTCCAGCATTTCAATTAGAATTTCTTAGCCTTGAAGCATGCTCTCTCGGGCCTTCCTTTCCGCAATGGTTAATTACTCAAAAGTCATTAAGTTACTTGAGTCTCTCTAACACCTCCATTGAAGACTCACTTCCCCCTTGGTTTTGGGATTTTGAAAGCCCACTAGAGTGGTTAGATCTCTCTCATAACAAAATCAAAGGACTTCTTCCAAAAACATGGAATTATTGTTGTATGTATGACAACTTTGATATCTCAAACAACCAATTTTCAGGACCTCTTCCTCAAACTTATTTAACGCCATTGCCAGACTACTTTTTAATTTCTGACAACCAAATCACCGGTACAATCCCAAATTTACTTTGCAATAGCTGGACACCAATGGTGGTGAACCTGGCCCAAAATCATATTGTTGGGAGCATTCCTGCTGGATTGGGAAACTGCAGTGGACTTGAAGGCCTTGATTTAAGTGGTAATTATTTGACAGGAGAGCTACCATTTTCTATAAGTAAGCTCAACTCGCTTGTATCCTTACGCTTGGCAGATAATAAATTGTTAGGAACAATTCCATGGTCATTGAGGAACGCTTCAGCTTTGACACTCCTCGACCTAGGTGAGAATAACTTATCAGGAAATCTTTCGCCTCTAGATCATAATACCAGATTGAGAATTGTCAGATTACGCTCTAACAAGTTCACCGGTGCACTGCCTCCCAATTTTTCAAGTACGGATAGTCTCCAAATATTTGATTTGTCAGATAATATGCTCTCAGGCTTGATTCCAAAAAGTATTGGCGAATTTGCTTCATTGACGACAAAGGTGCACGCTGAAAGCATGATTTTATATGGAGGGTTGATGTTATTCGATACATCATCGCCACCTTATGTTGGTAAGTTAGTGATGTCATTCAAAGGCAATGATCTTTTGTATGACAAAAATCTTGGCCTTGTAGGTGGCATAGATCTCTCAAGAAATAACTTCTATGGAGAAATTCCGAAAGAATTGATGAAGCTAAAGGGATTAATCTTTTTAAACTTATCAAACAATCATTTCACAGGTGCGATTCCAGAAAACATTGGAGAGTTGAGATGGCTAGAATCTCTTGATATATCTCATAACCAACTTGAAGGCAAAATCCCCTCTAGCTTATTACAATTAACTTTTCTTGTGAAGCTGAACTTGTCGAACAATCATTTATGGGGAAGGATCCCCGTGGGAGGTCAGCTCCAGATATTGGGTGATTCATCTATTTATGAAGGGAATATTGGCCTTTGTGGTCCTCCACTCGAAAAACAATGTGTGGCTATTGACACAGTTCCAACCACACTAGACTTTGAACCTGAAAAAGGAGATGATAAAAGGTGGCTATACATGGGTATGATGTTCGGCTTTGTATTTAGCTTTTGGGCATTTTGGGGCCTTCTAATTTTCAACAAGTCGACGAGGATTGCTTTTAACAAGTTCTTTGATGCCATGATGGGTTAGTTGTTTCTTCTCGTTGTGAAATATTTAGCAAAAGTAAAGACTAAAGTGTAACAACTTTTTGTGACACATTGTTGCGGGTTAAACATAAGTAACTCGTCTAGTTAAGAGCTATATCCTATATATATATATATTCTCATGATGATGTTATCTTTGGCGTTTGGCGTAGTCACTAGAGTTTTTTTTTTTGTGTGTATGAGAAACAATTACTTTCGAGTTTCAAATTTCTAATAAGTGATATTTTTAGTTTGTCACGTAGAACGAAAACAAATGATAAGTTTGGCTTGACTTCCGGTCTTGTCAGGTGAAGTGTGAGTTGAATGTTAGTCTTAATAATTAATATAATGTAACTGATTTCCTTGGTCCACACTTGTGTATAACCTCTTATTATGATTAATTGAGATATGAAAAGAACTTACATCTAAATATAAATTGAGATGGTTTTGAAAGTAAGAGAAATTTAGATTAGTTGGTCCAATATCTAACAATTTTTATTTTTGAAAGCTACAAGTGCACTTGCTAATTTGATCGG
Organism: Piper betle; assembly: GCA_033002965.1. Taxonomy (NCBI): domain Eukaryota; kingdom Viridiplantae; phylum Streptophyta; class Magnoliopsida; order Piperales; family Piperaceae; genus Piper; species Piper betle. The sequence continues at coordinate 35,141 of JAURVB010012501.1, read as the reverse complement.
TCACATCTATTTCCTAGTCATTTTAACTTCAGACCCAATTTATTCTATTTATATAAATAAATATTTTGTTGACCTAGAATCAAATTAAAATACTATGGATTAGGGGTAGGCGCGGACAACCGAATGATAGTGTTTGACCACATCCAAAGTGTGTCCGACCGAATTTGATCGAATAAAAACAATTCAAATATGGACATTGCCTTGTCCAACCAAATGACTGATTGAGCTCCGAAATTTTATTGATACTAATCAGTAATTATATAATACACATTCAATATATATTTAAAAGCCTTAATGCTTAAAGCATGTTACAAAATAATCATAAATCATTATCAGTGGTTGATTACATTCAAATTCATACAAAAATATTTATCAAATAAAATTTTTTAAAGTAACCAACTAAACAAAAGTACATATTTATAAGGCAAAGTATCCAAGCGTAAGCAAGTAATCTACATAAGTAAAAAATCATAACTAGTTTAATTAATAAGAGTGAAACTACTATTAAAACTAAAGGGAATAATAACATAATAATTCAACAAATAAAGTATAAATAAATTATAAAGCAACTCATTAAATAATCAACATATTATGATTAATTTAATTAACTAAAACAAAACAGCAAATATTAATACTAATGTGATTAATAACAAAATAAATTAGCAAATCAGTAATTAAAAAATCAGTAAGCAAATCATTAAAGAATTGACATATCATGACCAATTTAAATAACTAATGAAAAAATAAGTCTGCATTACTAATGTGATAAATAACTTAATAAATCAGTAATTAATCACTAATAATAAGATAAATAGCTAACTTAATCAAATAAATCAATTAAAACTAATTTATTCTCATAAAATTAATCTAGTTTAATATGTTAATTAATCTATTTAAGAAGTCAATAATGTGGTCCGCTATAAAAAAAGGAACTTTAATGAAATGATGAAATACCAGGTAATGAATTCAATAATTAATAATAAAAAGTTACAATGATATTTTTTATCATTGGTCCAACATATAGTAATGCTAATATGCCAACACTAAGACATGTAATAATATCATGTATCATCAATTTAAATGAAATTTGTTATTATTATTTTAGGTTCTAATACCCTTGCATTATTTTATACAATTGTTGTAGTTAAGATGATATTTTGTTTATAAAAATGTTTGAGGTAATTTAAAGTGCATGTCCTTGTGTTTATCTTAATTGGAGTTGATATTTACTAATATAATATAATAATTTTCGAACTTTATTAGTGACTATACCAAAGTTTAGATCAATAAGTGGTACAATTTATTTAATTGAATAAAATTAGGATACCATATATCATATCAAATCAAATCTTGTTGGTTTTGGGTTCAATGCCCGTGGGGAACTTTGATTTTTTTAAAATACTCAAGGTCATTCTGTGAACATGACCAAACACAATAAAATGATCATGACCGAACACAACGGACAAGTTAGACAACAGTTCGGTCAGACAAAGTACCGACAAAATTTTGGATGGACACGGCAACATCTTGCCGATGTTCGTATGCCCAACTCTACTATTGATTACTGTATCATTCTTTTTCCAAGGTGATTTATGTATCATTAATAAGGAAAATTAGATAAATATCTTGTTTTCACACGCCAATCAAAATTACCACCGGATTTTCTCTGCAAGTAATGTGAATAATAATGTCCACAATTAAATTAAATAGGTATAAATCCTTCCCAAACTTATTAGTGATCATATACAATTAAAAGATAAATGTTGCATTATGAGTACCATGATCACCCCGTGTCAAGAAAAGACTAGAAAATTTCAACTTCATGCAGCATGAATTGAATAAAATATATATCAGATAGTACCTAGTAACCGATGTATACATTACCTGCCTTTTAAAAAAAATGCTTTCTCAAAGAAGAAAAGAAGTCTTAGACTTAAAAATGCCATTTGCTATTTTTCCAATCAATCCTCTTCATATTGAGCATAGCCAATATATATAGAGAACAGTAAAAAGAAAATTAAAACCAACGATAAGCAAAAACAATTATACAACCACTTTATCGTCGTCTTCTACTACTACTATTACTTGACAGGGGCCAAGTGCAAATTAGAGTGTTTAAAGTTTAAACAACATCAGCAACTCAGAATGAGACAACAAAGAGAAGCACGCGTAACAGTGCGGCCGCACATTCCTTGTGCTTGACACTATCTAATCAGCTGGGTCAAGTAGAAGGATTCTTGCCTTTGGTTGATCATGTTCTTCAATCAGTCTGGGTCAAGTAGAAGGATGATTGTGTTAATATGTGTAATTGTATTAATGATATGTAGCCCATTGTCACACTCTGAATACTAAAGAAATCTCGGAATATTAACAGAGGTGACTGTTAGTTATTCCATTGAGATTGAAGGGTCTCAAAGCTTCTCGGAATATTAACAGAGGTGACTGTTAGTTATTCCATGGAGATTGAAGGGTCTCAAAGCTTCTCTATAAATTGAGCTTCATTTGCCTCATTTTATGAGCGCAGGACAAGTAGAAGAAAAGACAAGAAAAAAAGAGATAGGGAGAGATATAGAGATAAAAGAAGAGGGAAAAATATTCATGAGTTTATCTTATACGGAGTATTGAGAGAGATTGAAATCTTGTAATCTCAATAGTATAGGGTGTGTGAGTAATCTTCTTATACATCTCTATATATATTTAATGACTGTAATCTTTGGTTGAAGTAGTAAATTGTTCGTTGTTGCCCGTGGTTTTTGACTCTCGATTGAAGGAGGGTTTTCCACGTTAAATCTCTGCTCTTTTGTGGTTTTGTTTTATCATATTTCTCAGGTCTTATTTTCCCATTACTTTTGTTCGTTGTGGTTGATCTCCAATTTTGGGGATTTTTCTCAACAATTGGCGCCGTTGCCGGGGATTTTGGGTCTCATTCAATCGGATCTTGATTTGAGTGGGAGTCATGGCGGACAGTTCCAAGACTGGGAAAATTGAGAAATTTAATGGAACAAATTCTCAATGGTGGAGGATGCAGATTGAGGATCATCTATTCAAGAAGCAACTACATCAACCGCTTGTAGGTACCAAGCCAGAAGCGATGTCAGCCGAGGAGTGGGCCTTATTGGATAGGCGAGCCTTCACCATCGTCCGATTGTGTTTAACACAGTCGGTGGCGTTTAATGTCTCCAAACAGACGACTGTCAAAGGGTTGATGGAGGCATTAGCTGGTGTTTATGAGAAGTCATCAGCCTCTAACAGGGTACTTTTGTTGAGGAAGATTGTCTCTTTAAGGATGCCCGAAGGTAAATCTATTGCTAATCATTTGAATGATTTCAATAAAATTTGGGCACAACTTGAATTCGTGGAGTTGACTTTTAGTGAAGATATTAAATCTTTAATGTTCATGTGTTCTTTGTCGGAGAGTTGGGATACGGTAATTACATCTATAAGTAATGCATCAAAAGAAAAACTAAAGTTTGATGAAGTGCTAGGTGCAATCTTGAATCAGGAGATGATGAAGAGAAGCATGGTAGATAGCACACCGTCCATCTCGGGCACAGCTTTGTCGGTGGACAAAAGCAAGGGCAAAGAAAGAGGAAGAAGTCAAAGTAGAGGTCCTAAGAACCGAGGGCGCTCTAAATCCAAAGGAAAATTCAAGGGTAAGCCTACTTGTTGGTTTTCTGGCAAGGAAGGACATTTAAAGAAGGATTGTCCCGAGCGAGTCAAGAATGTAGCTAATGTTGTTGATGGTCATGAAGAGAAATTTTGTTTATTTGCTCATGTTGATTACAACATAGATACATGGTATATTGATTCAGGTGCTTCATTTCATTGTACTTCTCACAAAGAATGGTTTTGTGATTTTGTCAAGAGTGATTGTGGATATGTAACAATTGGCAATGGTCAGAAGTGCAGAATTAAAGGTAAAGGAGTAATTCATTTGAAGATGCATGATGAAGGTAAACTTATTCTCAAGGAGGTCAGGTATATACCTGAATTAAAGAAAAATCTTATATCTGTTAACAAGCTGGACCAAGAGGGCTATAGGATCACATTCGAAAACAATCAGTGGAAGATCAGCAAAGGAGCATTGGTGGTGATCAAGGGGAAGGCGGTGGGTACACTTTACCCATTGTCTACCAAGGTAGATCAGTTTGTTTCTTTGGCAGCTGAGAAGAATGACATAACAACATTATGGCATAGAAGGCTTGGTCACTTGAGCGAGAGTGGGATGAGGATCTTACATTCCAAGAAGGTTTTGACAGGTATAATTGATTCTAACTTTGGTTTTTGTGAAGACTGTGTTTTAGGTAAACAGAAACGGGTCAGCTTTACAAAGGGTGGGCGAGAGATGAAATCCAAAAGGTTGGAGTTGGTTCATACGGATGTTTGGGGACCAGCCCATGATATATCTTTTGGAGGTAATCTCTATTTTGTTACCTTCATTGATGATTTTAGTAGGAAGACGTGGATCTACACTATTAAGAAAAATCAGATGTCTTTAACATTTTCAAGATGTGGAAAGCCCGAGTTGAGAATGAAACAGGTTTAAGACTGAAATGTCTTCTGTCGGATAATGGTGGAGAATATTGCAATAAGGTGTTTGACTCCTATTATGAACAACGGGGAATTAGAAGGATCAAGACAGTGCCAAGGACACCACAACAGAATGGGGTGGCGGAGAGAATGAACAGGACCATCCTAGAGTGAGCGAGAAGCATGAGGGTTCATGCTGGACTCCCTTTGCATCTTTGGGGTGCCACAGTGGATACAGCTGTCTATCTAATAAACCGAAGTCCATCAAGCGCCTTAGATGGAAAAATACCGGAAGAGGTATGGTCTAGTAAGAAAGTTGACTACTCTTTTCTTAAAGTCTTTGGTTGTATTGCATATACACAAGTTGACAGGGAATCAAGAAAGAAGCTTGATACAAAGTCCCGCAAATGTGTATTTCTTGGATATGGAGGTGATGAGTATGGCTACCGGATGTGGGATTTTGAGAACAACAAGGTGTTTCGAAGTCGGGATGTTGTATTCAATGAAGAGTGCATGTACAAAGACATGAAAGAAGAAAAGAATGAGGAGTCAAAAGAAAAAGAATATATAGGAGCAATTCGGACCACTGTGTATATCTACAAAAGTTTAATGATGGGGAATTACATTATTTTAACTTTGTATGTAGATGACATGCTTGTTGCAAGGACTTGTATGGAGAAAATTGTTAGTCTCAAGATAAGGTTAGCCAAGAGTTTTTCCATGAAGGATTTGGGTGAAGCAAAACAACTTCTTGGGAGGCAAATTACCCGAGACAAGAAGGACGAGAAGTTGTGGTTATCTCAAGAAGGGTATGTGAAGAAAGTTCTTGAGAGATTCAACATGAATGAATCCAAGCCGGTGACTACTACTTTGGGTAGTTTCCAATTGTCCAAAGAACAAGGTGCTAAGAGTGAGGAGGATAAAGCTCACATGAAAAATGTGCCTTATGCTTCAGCTATTAGAAGTCTTATGTATGCTATGGTGAGTACAAGACCAGATATTACATATGCAGTGGGAGTAGTGAGCAGATTCATGATGAACCCAGGAAAAGAACACTGGGAGGCAGTAAAATGGATTTTCAGGTACTTGAAAGGAACTTCTAATTACTGTTTGTGTTTTGAGGGTGATAATATTAATGTGCAAGGTTATGTGGACTCGGACCATGCGAGAAATAGAGACAATGGCAGGAGTACATCCGGATACATCTTTACAGTTGGTGGAACCGCGGTGAGTTGGGTTTCCAAATTGCAAAAGATAGTTGCTCTGTCTTCAACTGAGGCTGAATATGTGGCTGCTACAGAAGCTAGCAAAGAATATATTTGGATTAAAACTTTAATGAATGAGTTAGGTTTTAATGGGGTTGATTGCAGGTTGTACAGTGATAGTCAAAGTGCAATCCATTTAGCCAAGAACTCGGCATTTCATTCTAGGACCAAACATATTCGATTAAGGTATCATTTTATCAGATCTTTGTTAGAAGAACGTAAATTGAAGTTGGAGAAGATAGATGGAAAAAATAATCCGGCGGATATGTTGACTAAACCGGTGGATGGAAAAAAGTTAAGTTTTTGCTCAACTTTGGTGAACTTGCACTAACATGCAGGTGAACTCATGCAACGAACAAGTGGAGGAAGAGTTTGGACTGGTGTGTTCCAATCGGACTCCAAGTGGGAGAATGTTAATATGTGTAATTGTATTAATGATATGTAGCCCATTGTCACACTCGGAATACTAAAGAAATCTCGGAGTATTAACAGAGGTGGCTGTTAGTTATTCCATGGAGATTGAAGGGTCTCAAAGCTTTTTGGAATATTAACAGAGGTGACTGTTAGTTGTTCCATGGAGATTGAAGGGTCTCAAAGCTTCTCTATAAATTGAGCTTCATTTGCCTCATTCTAAGGAAGGGCAAGACAAGCAGAAGAAAAGACAAGAAAAAGAGATATAGGGAGAGATATGGAGATAAAAGAAGAGGGAAAAATATTCATGAGTTTATCTTATACGGAGTATTGAGAGAGAGTGAAATCTTGTAATCTCAATAGTATAGGGTGTGTGAGTAATCTTCTTTTACATCTCTATATATATTTTGATGACTGTAATCTTTGGTTGAAGTAGTGAATTGTTCGTTGTTGCCCGTGGTTTTTGACTCTCGATTGAAGGAGGGTTTTCCACGTTAAATCTCTGCTCTTTTGTGGTTTTGTTTTATCATATTTCTCAGGTCTTATTTTCCCATTACTTTTGTTCGTTGTGGTTGATATCCAATTTTGGGGATTTTTCTCAACAGATTGGAACCAACCACTTCATTCCTCTACGTTCTTCAATCTTCTGACTTCCAACCAAGCTAACAAGTTCAAAACAACGTGCAAGAAAATATGACAACCCTGCTTGGAATTCAAACTAAATCCTCCACAAAGTCTTATCCACATAACAGGGGACCAGTTCAAGACTACACAAAACAATTCATCAATAAAGCCCAAAAACCTACTTATGAGCTTAGCAGCAGGTATTGCATCTGCAGGTGGATAGGGAACAAGAGATTCCAAATCCATCGCTGCAATTGCTTCATACAGTGTCTTAAGCCAAGTAAAAAGAAGATGCTGCCTCTCTGCCAAGTCTTCTGCAAATTCACATGGCTGAATCTTGTCCAACAAATCTTCATTCACATCAACAAGTAAGGGTTAACCCTGTTAGAGATATTCCCTCCCATGAAAAAGTGTACAATCACATAGGAAGTAGTGTTTGGAGTTGGCTCTACATTTTCAAGAGGTATGATGAATTCGAGTAGAATTGTGAAAGACGAGGAGTATTTAGTGTTTGGCTCTTGGTATCTACGAGGCTGGTTTTCTTTTCCTATATATAGTTGTATTGTGAGTGAAATAAAACTGAATAGAGTACAACTAATTGGAGTGTGTTCCAGTTAGAGGTTGAATGCTCCTAAGAGGGTGAGTGTTCCTAATTAGAGTGTGTTCCAGTTAGAGGTTAAATATTCTCAATTGGAAGTGTGTCCCAGTTGGAGATTATAGTGGATGTGTGTTCCCATTATTAGATTATAGTAGATGGTTCTGTAGTTTCCCTTCTATTTTGAAGGTTCCACGTTAAATTTGTGTGTCAACTATCTTTTATCCTTTATTGGTTTGCCTTGTCACACACTCAACATTGTGTTTTGTTATTTTGTGTGTTAAAAACCCTAACAAAAAAAAGCTTTTAGCGTTTCAAAAAAGCTTCCAAATCCTTCAAGTAAGAAAAACAAAATTTACTAAAATTAATTTCATGCCACTCAAATAAAAGTCGAATCTGTGAGTAATCGTTATCACAACATCTCTAGGTGATCAGAACTAATCTTAGGTGACAACAGATTATCATGAAAATACATACATAATAGATCAACTAATTACACATTTGAGTATGCAAACGTGTGTAATTGTAATTACTCAAGTAAAAAAAGTAACTCAAACGCTAATATAAACAAGTCATTCAATCAAATTCAAGATCTATTCATATGACAGTTCTTTAATTTTGAATTCAGGGAGCTACAAGAATAAAGAAAAACAGATCATAAATAAAGAAAAATAAAACATATGGTAAATAGTTTTAACCAATGCAACTATCCAAGGGTGGTACTCTAATCCTTCGATTTGCTTTTGATTTGCTCTTGATCAGCGAAGCCACCTTCCATTTCATAAATATTAGTAGGTTATAAACGAGCGACCACTTGATATTAATAATTATTGAACTTGTGTTAAGATCAAAGGTTTGTTAGGCTGTCAGAGGAAAACCACAAAAACAAATAATGCAAAACATCCTTGAAGGGCTGCAATCAGATTTTTTTATAACACATGAAAGCAGCAAATTCATCACATCTAAAAGCCAAGATAAAGCAGAAATTCATACCCCAAGAAAAAATACAACTCCCCCCAAGTTGGAAAAAAGAGGGGGTCAGTGCTTTGTAAAGCTTTGTTAGCTGCACCAGCAGCATCCAACATTTCACAAGCCTCAGGATGAATGTTAGCTTGGCCAGTAGCATCAACCACATAAGTGATATTTGAGAATTGACCACATCAGCCACTCCCGCTCCGCCACTTGATCTCAGTTCTCTCCTCTAGTTCTCGACTGGAAATAATCTATTACTTTCTCGTACAAACATTAAATAAGAAGTGGCAACAGCTGAACCTGACCGTCAACAAATGAAAGCATAGACAAGGCATTGATTAACTCACAGCATCCTCAGCCAGAGACTCGGTTAATTTTCTTGTCCTCTTCATTCTTAATTCCCATGTTTTTGAACATTCCTTCAAACTAAAAAATGACAATAGCCTCTCCACGTTGCTTAAACCATACTCCTCCTTCGCATCAAAAGTTGGAAGCTTTTGATACTCATCTTTATATTCTTCTTTGTTTGATCATTTTCCAAGCATCAATGAACTCTGATAGAAGCATTTGGAGAAATATTCATACTATGCATTTCCCCAAAAAAATCTGACAATTGCAGTAATATCTTTTCTCCTAAAAAAGGCATGCAAAAGACAAACAAAAGAATTGACATTGGGCTCACATCCATTCTTTTGCATTTGAATAAACATATCGGCCTTTTCCCGCAAGTCTTTTTTGTATGTAACCAATATATAAATGCATTATATGTTCTGACTTCATGTGACAACCCTCCTCTTAGATATTTCATCAAACAACTCCCTAGCCGCCTCGAAACTTGAAAGCAACGGCAACAACCATCTATAAGTGTATTAAAGGATAAAATGTCCTGCTTCAAACCATAATCGTCGGAGTTAAAAAATAGTTCCAATGCCTCTTCAAGATCTTGGGTCTTGCAATGGCCCCCCAACAATATATTGAAGGTCTCTGTCTGGCTGTAAACCATGATCTTTTAACTCGCTAAATAAACTCATTGCCAACTTAGTTTTCTCTTCCGTGCAAAGCCCCTGCAAAACAATAGTGTATGGGACAATTGTTGGCTTTATTCCCTTTTCCATTATTTTCTTCAATGCCCTAAAGGACCTACCAGTCCGTACACTCTTGGACTATCCATGGAAGAGAACATTACTAGACAATGAATTTTCGGTATGGAACTTATGAATTATATATGCCACCTTGTAAACAGCAGTTGGTGATTGCCGTAGCCTTACAGGTATGTAATTAGCAACATTTTATTTTCTTTGAGCCAAATTAGAGCCTAATAAAGTGGAAAAACTTGAAATGTTGTCTAAAAAATGTCCTGTGTGTTAATATGTGTAATTGTATTAATGATATGTAGCCCATTGTCACACTCGGAATACTAAAGAAATCTCGGAATATTAACAGAGGTGACTGTTAGTTATTCCATTGAGATTGAAGGGTCTCAAAGCTTCTCGGAATATTAACAGAGGTGACTGTTAGTTGTTCCATGGAGATTGAAGGGTTTCAAAGCTTCTCTATAAATTGAGCTTCATTTGCCTCATTCTAAGGAAGGCAAGACAAGAAGAAGAAAAGACAAGAAAAAGAGAGATAGGGAGAGATATATAGATAAAAGAAGAGGGAAAAATATTCATGAGTTTATCTTATACAGAGTATTGAGAGAGATTGAAATCTTGTAATCTCAATAGTATAGGGTGTGTGAGTAATCTTCTTGTACATCTCTATATATATTTTGATGACTGTAATCTTTGGTTGAAGTAGTGAATTGTTCGTTGTTGCCCGTGGTTTTTGACTCTCGATTGAAGGAGGGTTTTCCACGTTAAATCTCTGCTCTTTTGTGGTTTTGTTTTATATTATTTCTCAGGTTTTATTTTCCCATTTCCTTTTGTTCGTTGTGGTTGATCTCCAATTTTGGGGATTTTTCTCAACAATTGGCGCCGTCTGTGGGAATTTTGGGTCTCATTCAATCGGATCTTGATTTGAGTGGGAGTCATGGCAGACAGTTCCAAGACTGGGAAAATTGAGAAATTTGATGGAACAAATTATCAATGGTGGAGGATGCAGATTGAGGATCATCTATTCGAGAAACAACTACATCAACCGCTTGTAGGTACCAAGCCAGAAGCGATGTCAGCCGAGGAGTGGGCCTTCTTGGATAGGCGAGCCTTAGCCTTCGTCCGATTGTGTTTAACACAGTCGGTGGCGTTTAATGTCTCCAAACAGACGACCGTCAAAGGGTTGATGGAGGCATTAGCTGGTGTTTATGAGAAGTCATCAGCCTCTAACAGGTTAATTTTATTGAGGAAGATTGTCTCTTTAAGGATGCCCGAAGGTAAATCTATTGCTAATCATTTGAATGATTTCAATAAAATTTGGGCACAACTTGAATTCGTGGAGTTGATGGTCATGAAGAGAAATTTTGTATATTTGCTCATGTTGATTACAACATAGATACATGGTATATTGATTCAAGTGCATCATTTCATTGTACTTCTCACAAAGAATGGTTTTGTGATTTTGTCAAGAGTGATTGTGGATATGTAACAATTGGCAATGGTCAGAAGTGCAGAATTGAAGGTAAAGGAGTAATTCATTTGAAGATGCATGATGAAGGTAAACTTATTCTCAAGGAGGTCAGGTATATACCTGAATTAAAGAAAAATCTTATATCTGTTAACAAGCTGGACCAAGAGGGCTATAGGATCACATTCGAAAACAATCAGTGGAAGATCAGCAAAGGAGCATTGGTGGTGATCAAGGGGAAGGCGGTGGGTACACTTTACCCATTGTCTACCAAGGTAGATCAGTTTGTTTCTTTGGCAGCTGAGAAGAATGACATAACAACGTTATGGCATAGAAGGCTTGGTCACTTGAGCGAGAGTGGGATGAGGATCTTACATTCCAAGAAGGTTTTGACAGGTATAATTGATTCTAACTTTGGTTTTTGTGAAGACTGTGTTTTAGGTAAACAGAAACGGGTCAGCTTTACAAAGGGTGGGCGAGAGATGAAATCCAAAAGGTTGGAGTTGGTTCATACGGATGTTTGGGGACCAGCCCATGATATATCTTTTGGAGGTAATCTCTATTTTGTTACCTTCATTGATGATTTTAGTAGGAAGACGTGGATCTACACTATTAAGAAAAAATCAGATGTCTTTAACATTTTCAAGATGTGGAAAGCCCGAGTTGAGAATGAAACAGGTTTAAGACTGAAATGTCTTCTGTCGGATAATGGTGGAGAATATTGCAATAAGGTGTTTGACTCCTATTGTGAACAACGGGGAATTAGAAGGATCAAGACAGTGCCAAGGACACCACAACAGAATGGGGTGGCGGAGAGAATGAACAGGACCATCCTAGAGCGAGCGAGAAGCATGAGGGTTCATGCTGGACTCCCTTTGCATCTTTGGGGTGCCACAGTGGATACAGCTGTCTATCTAATAAACCGAAGTCCATCAAGCGCCTTAGATGGAAAAATACCGGAAGAGGTATGGTCTAGTAAGAAAGTTGACTACTCTTTTCTTAAAGTCTTTGGTTGTATTGCATATACACATGTTGACAGGGAATCAAGAAAGAAGCTTGATACAAAGTCCCGCAAATGTGTATTTCTTTGATATGGAGGGGATGAGTATGGTTACCGGATGTGGGATTTTGAGAACAACAAGGTGTTTCGAAGTCGGGATGTTGTATTTAATGAAGAGTGCATGTACAAAGACATGAAAGAAGAAAAGAATGAGGAGTCAAAAGAAAAAGAATATATGGAGCTTGATGAGACAGATGAAGAGATGCCAAGTGCTGAAAATCAAGGATTTGTTCCAAGTGATGAGGAACAATTATCTTCTGAAGAGACCGAACAAGAAGGTGAGTCACAGGCTAATCAACCAAATGATGATGAATCAGATTCTGAATATTCTGATGCAAAAGTTGAAATTGATGACTCAGAGCCACCACAAGAGATAGTTGTTGCTCCTGAACCAAGGAGGAGCACAAGGGTTAGAAAGCCTACTGAGAAATTAAATTTAATTGTTCAACATGTTTTGTATAATGATGCAGGAGAACCGGAGTCCTATGATGAAGCCATGAGTGACAATGCTCATCTTAAGTGGGAGTTGGCCATGAAAGATGAGATGTCATCGTTGGAGAAGAATCATACATGGGAGTTGGTGAAGTTGCCGCCAAAAGGAGGGTTCTACAAAACAAGTGGATCTATCGGGTCAAGTCTGAAGCCGGTGGTGTACAAAGGTATAAGGCAAGACTTGTGGTGAAAGGTTTTGGTCAAAGAGAAGGGATTGATTTTCATGATATATTTGCACCTGTTGTAAAAATGACTTCTATTAGAATTATTTTGAGTATTGTGGCTATAAAGGGGTTGTATTTAGAGCAGCTTGATGTAAATACAGCTTTCCTTCATGGTGATTTGGAGGAGGAGATCTATATGGAACAACCAAAAGGATTTGAAGTCAAAAGTAAAGAAAATATGGTGTGCAACAGGACCATACAACATATACTAAAAAGTTGGTGGAGTTGATTAGTGAAGCTAGTTAAAATTTCGAAACCAACATATACTAAAAATCCAACCAATTATAACCCGATGAACATATCTTGCCATAGTGCAACAGGACCATACAACATGGTTGTTATATTAGATATGTATAACTCAAAGTTGGTGGAGTTTTTTCCAAATTCAGTGATAAGTAACCAATTCCTTGGTGTGTTTAATTAATTTCTAATTTCCATGCTCATGCAGGTGGTGATAGCGATCATATTGGGTATTAAGGTGAAGGACCAGACCAACAACCTTGGTCATGGCTTTGGCATCTTTGTTGTGGTGATGGTGTGCACCTTCGTCTCCTCTTTTGCATGGTCGTGGGGTCCCCTTGGTTGGCTCATCCCCAGTGAGACCTTCCCCTTGGAAACTCGGTCGGCTGGCCAGAGCATCACTGTTTGTGTCAACCTCCTCTTCACCTTTGTCATGGCCCAGGCCTTCCTTTCCATGCTTTGCCATCTCAAGTTTGGCATCTTCATCTTCTTCTCTTCCCGGATTTTGTTCATGTCTCTCTTCGTCCTCTTCCTCCTCCCTGACACGAAGAATGTGCGCATTGAAGAGATGACTGAGAGGGTCAGGAAGCACTGGTTCTGGAACAGGTCTATGTATGATGATGAGCACCGACACCTTGAGATTAATCATTTGGACAATAATTGTGATGAAGACACCGTAAGGGGGTATGACAATTCTGATCAGCTGTAAAAGTTGAGCCTCGTATGTATAAATATTTACATGTAAAGGCTATATTCTAGCTTTAGCTGCTTGTCCCCATAATTGATTCAACTTCATAACATAGAAATGAAAACTTTAATTAATGAGGAGCAGTTTTTAGGCAGATTTGGTTTCAGAAGTTTGAATTGAACTATTAATGTTGGTTTATTTTAGTATTTCACGTGTTGTAATTATCTAAAAGCTTGATGTACTATTGCTCTGTATGATAGTTTGAATGCAACAGCAGTCGGCATTTCAATCCAAATTAAAATTAGGAAATGCTGAAGATTATGCAGTTGAATTAGAATTCCTCTGCCACAAAAGGGGAGCTAAAAGTCACTCTCTGAGAAGTTGAAGATTCTACCGATCAGAATACAAAAAATATAAAAATAGATTAAATTATTATAATTTATCTCTTCATTTATTTAAAATCTATTTTAAAATTAGGATTAATATCTAAGATATTTAAGTATTACATTCTATCTTATTTGTAACACCCCGATTTCAGTTTACTTAAGAACCGAACTAGAAATGTTACGATCGAATCGAGTCATATTTAAAGTTGTGTGTCGGTATGACTTGATCGATAAAATAGATCAAAATAACCTTCTTGGTGTCATGAGAATGGAAGACATTATTAAATACACGTCAAAACACATCGAACATAAATAAAAGTAAGAAAGTAAATAACTGAGCTGAGCTAAAGTGTGTGTAGCGTTCCTCTGTCCTCCCACCAAAGTCGACTAAAGATTGCAAAACCTACATATATTATATAGAAAATGTCAGTAACGAATGTTACTAGTCTGAAAAATAACTAATACAAACTGGCAAATGGATATTCCATTACCCATGAAAACTTATGAAACTTCAAGATTGCCTCACACGGGGCCGTAAGCAAACATATTGAAGCAAGTACCGGCTCGCTTGCACAGCTCGTAATTATATTCATACATACAATGATTACGCCCTTACACCTTCCATATCACCCCTCACAGTACTCAAATAGTAAAAGGAACAGTTAAGTTTTGCCACATATTTTGGAAATGTGCTGCATTACGCAGTACCCTCATACACCGCACTACCTTAGGGTTTGAAGGAGTACTAGTGTGGTCCATACATATCTCTGTACCACTCATTCTCTTGTTCGTGAAATCCATAAAAATGCGTGTACTTATATATTACTTAAGGAGAGGCTTGTATCATAAATTTCTGAAGCTTAAGTTCGAAAACCAACAAGGGATCGCATCCTTGTAGTTTTATTAAACATGTGTAGAAAGCATGGCTAAATGGCCCAACATTGGGGAGATCCGATAAAACACCACTAATGTAGTCCTATGTCTACAACACGATTAAATTCGACATGCAAGGAGTCAAGCAAAGAGGGAAAGTCCTATGGACCTATGGTCCAAGCTCTAAGCATATCTGCACATCTACAGCTAGCTCGGATTCCAAAACTTACATCGGAACCCACTACTAAGTAAAATACTAACATCTCTATATGATGCATGCTTGTGGTGTGTGCTCATATCATTAATACATCCTAATAAAAACGACTATACTAAATAAACATGCCACTCAACACACAACACGTAAATTGAGACATAATAAAGTAATTACTAATAACAAAAAATAAATAAATAAATAAATACAATCATGAATAAATAGATAGATAATAAATACATAAAAGACAATCAATATTCTAATCATAAAATAATAATATCATATACTATATATGTAAATGGCTAAACACGAATAAATATTATAAATACTCGTGTTAGTAATCATATAAACAATTAAATAAATAAATACATAATCATTCTATGAATAAATAAATATAATAAATACAATTATTTAATTTTAATCAATCATGAATAATAATAATATCATAGTCATCATTATAGAATACGTAATTAAATACAATTAAATAATAACATACACGCAACGAACAAGTAAATAAATAAATATATACAATTTATTAAAGACTAAAAGTAATAAGTAAATATAATATTAATAATAACAAATAATCATGTAAACATACATCATATACGATAAACATATAAATAAAAATAAGTAAATAATAATGAATAAATAAATAAATAAATAAATAAATAACACTTATAATATCAAATTATGCTAAATATTGTAAACATACATATAAACTAATGTAAGGGTTTTTGAATTATAGAAAACGGTCGAAAAATAGCTGAAATCGAGCTGAACCAGACTGAACCAAACTGTACTAGACCAAACCGAAAAGGTTGAACCAACCCGAGCTAGAAAATGGGTTGTGTTGGCTGGGCGGACCTGACAGGACGGGCGGACTTGAAAATGATCAAGCGGACGTGAACACGGACGGGCGAGTAAATGGGCCGAACAGGGGGCGGCGGTGCCCGTTGCTGGAAAACACCGACGGTGGCGCGGCTGGTCGTCACTGGTCGGGATCGACAGGGGGCGTCATAGTGGAGGTGTTGGTGATGACGATCGGAGGAGTCCGACCACTTGCTGGCTGAAAAATGGCCAGAAAGAGGGCAGTGTCGCCACCATGTGCGGCGACGTTGCCGGCGGTGATTGCGGCAATGGTGGTCGTCGTGGGTTGTCTCAAAATGTAGATCCCGGTGAGGGAGAGCTGTGTGGATGGTCGGATTGGCCAGAGGCAGCTTGCCATAGCCGAAAAATGGCCTGATAGGTAGCGGCGACGGTGATGAACAGTGAAAAAACTCAGCTGCTGACAGTAATTGCGGCCGCACCGGTGGTCGTAAGTGGTACGAATGGAAAGCCGGCCGCGAGGCGGTCACGGCCATTATGAATGGGTGGCCGAAGGAGGGCTGGGTCTCACCGGCGATGAGCCCAAGTGGTGGTGGCGGTAATGGTGGAAAACACCAAAAACGGGAGAAACTTTTATAAATCGATGGGTGATGCTAGGGTTGAGTGCATGCCCAGATCTTGCCACGTGGCACGATTGGGATGTCAGACAACTCGTGTCCTAGTGGGACCCACCTATGGGTATGTATAATATACATATGGACGAAAAGTTCAGATCGAGACCGTCCAAAGTCGAAACTGATTCAAGTCCTAAAAGTGACTCTATAGGCAGGAATCGAGGCAAGAAGGTTAAATGGGCCTCAAACCTTAAATTCAATCAAGCTGGGCTTACAGAGGCATAATCAAGTGATCCAAAATTCCTATGCGGCATGCAAATGAATTACCCAGAAAATCCCAAACAAATACTAAACGCTGCAACGACTTAGATCTAGGCCTAAAATCTTGACTAACTTATACAAATCATATGTATACCTCATGCATGCACCGATAAATCATGCTCTACTGTTTAATATTTGAAACATCATATGCTTGTCTGGCATACTCAACCTCCATAACAAGCTCATATGGCCATCTGGGCCTCATACTCATATTCTTAAAATTGTTCTGGCTCGAGCTCCTCGAATTGACTCGAGATTGCCCGAACTGGACAAAACTAAAATCGGGTAAAACCCTAAGCCGAAACTGGGGTTTTACATCATTATTCAAAGAGATTTATATATAAAATTGGAGTTTATCTCTACCATTAGCTGGTTATTGTAAAAGTATTATATTTTTCATTACTACAATTTTTTAAATAACAATTCACTTTTCATTGTAGCAATAAAAGATATATGCAATGCATTTAAGTAGAAATGAAAAGTTCTCAAGCAAAAAATCATATATATTATATGTTTGAGTAATTTACAATTAATTTTTTATCTCAAGTTGCAATAATTGCAATAATTACGTGTATGTTTGGTTTTCCAAAAATTGTTTGAAAGAAATATAAAATTTTAAGGTCACAAATTTTCTTATGTTTGGATGTCTTAAAATTTAGTTAAAAGAATTTTAATTTCAATCAAAGTAAGTTGATGTAAAAATTTTATAAAACAATATTTTCTTACGGAAAACAAAAGAAATTTTACGAAGTTTTGGGAGGCACATGCATGTGCACAAGGAGAGGAATATTTTATTTTTATCTTATTTTCCTACTATCCAAACATAAAATAAAATTTTAAAAATTTCATGTTATTTTGTCTCATTCTATTTTTATTTTATATGATTTTTTTCATTTACACTATTTTCATTTCAACCAAACAAACTCTAAATATTTTTTTAATAAAAATTTCATGAATGAAGCGAGGATAATTTTTATTCACAATAAAAAAGAAATCATATAAAACTAGAGGACATTACCCATTATTTTACTCCTAGACATACATTTACAAGTACGTTGATGTACCGATAAGCGTACATCAATGTACAATACAAACATTACACATATCAATGTATAATTAACTTTAAAAGATTGCATGCCGGCATATTTGTTACGCTCTTTTATTCTCCCTTAGTTGTGAAATAACAATCATTTTTGTAAATTCTTTATTTGCAATTGCAATTGTAACCCCCTTTTATCATAAATTCCCCATATATATCAAATGCTAATTTAAGTTTTCATCATTTGTTTGGTGGGAGGCATGTAACTTTTATTTATACAACAATCAGTTGAGTATGCAATAATTAAAAATAACGGTCTCTCAATTTAGAAAAAAAACAGAGGTCTCTTCATAGACGATTACAGAGCATAACATAATTTAGATTACAAATTAATGCATTAGCTGACTCATTTTTGCTGGTTGCAGCTGTAGACTTTCTTTTCTTAATTATTTAGCTTCGAAGTGTTTACTAAACCCCTTTAGCAACAACAATATAGCAACAAATCTGTAGATCAGGTTTAATTGTTTTTGAGAAAGTGACGCCTTGCTCCAAAAGCCCCACTTCATTGATCACCTAACCAGCCTTCTCGTTGACGACATTTGTTTTTTAGGGTCTGTAATATGCTACGCATCTAGCACCCACCAATCACATGCATATACGTCTAGTAAAGATCACATTGATATTAGAAGTTAGCTAGCAACATTCACAGGTTTATAATAGGAACTAGCCAATCTATAACCACACTAATTAACTAAGACCACATTTTTGAATGACGAGTTGGGTAAGAGAATTTACATGCAACAACTAATAGGGTTTGTTGTACCAGGCCAAGAGAATAAGGTGTGCAAATTCTAACGTTTAATCTTTGGCCTGAAGCGGTCATCCAGACAGTAGAATTTATGTTTTCACAAAGTTGTAATTTTTTATGGCTTCACTCTGAGTCTGGAGGATCATTGTGCCTACATAAAACGTTCATATTTTTTTGTTGTAATTCTATCTATATATGTAGATGATATTTTGCTAGCCGGTAATGATATGGAGCATCTACTTTTTATTGAGTGATGATTGTTCTCTAATTTTGAGATGAAAGATATGGGTGAAGCTGAATTTATTTTGAATGTTAAAATTTATTGAGGTTGTTCAAAGTGATTGCTATATCTTTCACAAAAATTTTATATAAAGAAGGTTCTTAAATGGTTAAACATGAGCACATGTAAATCTATAGATACCCTGGTAGCAAAAGGTGAATATCGTAAAACATGTCTTGTGACTCTAGAAGAGAAACAAAAGATGACCAGAATTTCATATGCAAGTACAGTTGAAAGTTTAATCTATATCATGATATGCACTAGACTAGATATAGCCTATGTTGTGGGTATAGTGAAAAGATATTAATCAAATCCAAGTCCATTACATTGACAAACTGAGAAAAAGATCTTTAGATACATTAAAAACATTGCACATTATTCTCTTTTCTACAAAGGTGCATACTTGGAGCTGATTGGCAATACAAATGATGATTGGGCTGGCGATTTGGAGCCTCACAAATCTACTTCTACTTATGCTTTCTTATTGAATGAAAGTGCTATTTCATAGGCAAACAAGAAGCATACATGTGTTGTTTTATTAACCATGAAGGTAAAATTTATAGTTGTTGTCAGTGCAGGTGCAAGATGGTGTTTGGTTGAGACATTTTCTACTTCATTTGGGAGTTACAACTTCATCTTTATATCCTATGATTATCTTTTGTGATAATCAGGTCGTTGTAGCTTTTACCAAGGATCTCAAATTTCATAACAAAACCAAACACATTGATATCAAGTTTAACTTCATCAAATACATAATATAGTAAAATGAAGTGAATTTGAAATACATTCCTACACATCAAATGGTTGTAGACTCACTTACTAAACCTATTGTTCGAGATGTGTATAGCTCTTATATTAGAGTATTTTGATTACTTTCCTAGATTTTATATATTTCCTTAGACTTCGTTATATTTTCTTCTATTTATGATAGATATATATTTCACTTTATTCAATTATACTAACACACATAAATCGTATGCCTAATGAGATGAATGACATTCTAATCAAGTATTCACCTCTATTGCTAGAGAGTAATGAGAGATGAGACATCAGTACTTCATGCCATATATGTCGTCTTGATATAGATCAAGAGGAGATCATTTCCTATAATGGTCGATACAGTTCCTCACAACTACATATCCCATAGATAGCTAGATGTGAAACTTTAGATAGATATAATATTGATATAACTATGCTATGTGTCTCGAGTTGGTTACTATTGAGTAGTGATTAGACTAAGATCTGTATGATGTTGATTATAGAAATACACTCTTTAAGAGCTATACTCTTTTTAACCATAGAATCCATCATAGCATGTGATTTATACCGCATGTGCTCTTTCGACCAGAGGATAGTGGGAGAATGATCCATGCTTCCTCACTGTGTGAGATCTTCGAAATAGTTTTTGTTTCCTTGTACTCTGGTACTTTCAACTATTTTTGAGATGATAAATTTATGTAACTTTTTTTAGCTTACTACCTTTAACTATGAGTGATTGAGTGACAAAGGGCTTGTCTAAGAAATTCATTATTTTAGTCATCAAAAGACTATGAGTGATTGAGTGACAAAGGGCTTGTCTAAGAAATTCATTATTTTAGTCATCAAAAGAATATGAGTGTAAAAGGAAGACTATTTGACTGTATCCAAGTCATGATCATTATTGCCCCAATGATGGGTTGCATAATGTGCATACTGAGAGTGGAATAATTTTATATACGAGAGATGTTAAAACTTCACTAATAGTCTAGGGGGCAATGTGTTACGTGCCAATTCTTCTTCAAGGATAAGCAAGAACTTACACAAGAAATTTAAGATTAAGAAAGACGAAATTAAGATTAAGAAAGACGAAATTAGGAGTTAAGGGAGACATTGAAGGCTAACAGGAGAGAAAGACACTTCTAATGGGAATCGATCCCTTATTCATTATTACTATTTACAATATATACAGCAGTATCTTGCAACTGCTTATTGAAAACTACTCGTATATACAGGCCAAGTGGATACTAGTTCCTTTATTAAGAACTACCCATAACTAATTGGTAGCTTATTATATTGCCACCTTATTGCTTACATTACTCCTACTACACCCACGACCCATCATGGGTTGGTTACAAATTATACCACATCAATCCCTCCTTGTTAAGGGAGCCTTGTCCTCAAGGTTAAAATCTGGAAATTGTTGTTTGAGCTTGAGGAGTGAGACCCAAGTCGCTTCTGATGGCGTAAGCCCTTCCCATTGCACCAATACCTCCCTATAGCGTTTTTTCCAATAAGCTTGTAACGGATGCTTAGAATTTTATCAGGAACAGGTTGAGGACCATCCTTAGTTGATATGGGCAAATTCTGAAGGTGCACGTCTGTTCTCTTCAATTGTGGTTTGAGTTGTGAGACATGAAATGTATTATGAATTTGCGAACCCTCAGGGAGCTTCAATCTATAAGCAACTGGCCCAACCTTACCAAGAACTTCAAAAGGTCCATAAAATCTAGGAGCAAGCTTCGTGTTTCTACGAAGCTGTACAGAGGTCTGGCGATATGGTTGGAGGCGAAGGTAGACCATGTCACCAATTCCCAGTTGTCTGTCATCCCTTTTCTTGTCGGCCATTTGTTTCATTCGATTTTGAGCAGACTGCAAGTTACATTTCAACAATTTGAGCACATCTTGGCGGCCCATTAACATTTCATTGACCTTGTTGTTGTCACTTATACCAGGGACATAAGATAGCAGTCTTGGTGGTGGCACTCCATATAGCACCTGATATGGGCTAAAACCAGTAGCAGAATGGGTATTGGTGTTATGCCAATATTCTGCCATGGATAGGTAATCAGCCCATGTATGAGGCTTCTCCCCAGCAAAGCAACGTAAGTAATTTTCAAGACAACGATTGGTAACTTCGGATTGGCCGTCAGATTGTGGGTGGTAAGCGGATGATAGTCGAAGATGTACACCTTGTAGTTTGAAGAGTTCTTTCCAAAAGCTGCTTGTAAACACTTTGTCTCTGTCTGACACAATTGATTTAGGAAGGCCATAGAGACGAACAATTTGATCGTGGAAAGCTCTAGCAACAATTTGTGCAGTGTAGCTGCTGCCCAAGGCTATGAAATGAGCAAATTTAGAGAGGCGATCTACAACAACATAGATACAAGATTTTCCATTGGATGTTGGAAGCCCTTCGATAAAATCCATCGCTATGTCTTCCCACACTCTACTAGGAATAGGAAGGGGTTGTAGCAATCCATTGGAACGTTTGTGATCAGTCCTCATCTGTTGACAAATATCACAGCTTTTCACATATTCTCGAACATCTTCTCTTTGCCTAGGCCAGTAAAAATCTCTAGCAATTCGCTTAAGTGTATTGTGGTAGCCAGCATGGCCTCCTTGAAGGCCCGAGTGGAGAGCCTCCATGATGTCAACTTTGCAAGGTGTGGAGGCAGACAGGAAGATCCTATTTTTATAGAATAGAATTTCATCTTTCAAAGTGTACAATAGAGGATCAAGTTTACCTTCATTGAATTGCTTCATTAAGTCCAACAGCGATGAATCAGCCTTATAGGCCCGTTGTATTTCTTGATACCATTGTGGAATCAATTGAGAAATAGCATTGAGCCTTGAGAGAGAATCTGCAGCAATGTTCTGTTTACCACTCTTATATTCAACTTTGAAGTCATAACCAAGCAACTTAGAGATCCAGTGCTGCTGATGAGGGGTGCCGATTTTTGCTCCAAGAGATGCTTAAGAGCTTGATGGTCGGTACGAACGAGGAAGGGACGTCCAAGAAGGTAAGGACGCCATTGCTGCACAGCATACACCAAGGCAAAGAATTCTTTCTCGTAAGTAGAGAGATGGAGTTGACGTCCTGAAAGAGGTTTGCTAATGTAGGAAATGGGATGTCCATCTTGCATGAGAACTGCACCTACTCCATTCCCTGAGGCATCACACTCGACTTGAAAGTCCTTAGAGAAATCGGGAAGTGTCAATACAGGAGTAGATGTGAGAGCTGACTTCAGCTGGTTGAAGGCTTTCTTTGAAGCATCTGTCCAACGAAAGTTATCCTTCCTGAGCATTTCAGTGAGTGGGGAAGCAATAACAGCATAATGTTTAACAAATTTGCGGTAATATCCGGCAAGGCCTAAAAAGCCACGAAGTTCCTTGAGGGTCTGGGGCAATGGCCATTGAGAAACTGCAGCTACTTTCTGCTCATCAACATGAAGGCCCTCATGAGATATTACATGGCCTAAGTAGTGCACAGTTGTTGTAGCAAAAGAACACTTGGAGAGTCTAGCATAGAGATGGTGTATTTTCAAGAGATGTAAAACACTCCCTAGGTGGCAGACATGTGCTTCTATGTCCTTGCTATAGATGAGAATATCGTCAAAAAATACCAACACAAATTGACGAAGGAAGGGGCGGAAGATATCATTCATCAGTGCCTGAAAAGTAGAAGGTGCATTAGATAATCCAAATGGCATAACAAGAAATTCATAGTGACCTTCGTGAGTTCGGAACGCCGTCTTAGGAATATCCTCCTCCATCACCCGGATTTGATGGTATCCGGAGCGTAGATCTAATTTAGAGAAGATAGTTGAACCACCCAATTCATCAAACAAGTCTTCAATGTGTGGTATAGGAAACCTGTCTTTAATAGTTATTGCATTTAGAGATCTGTAATCCACACAAAACCTCCAATTTCCATCGCTTTTCTTAACTAGAAGCACCGGTGAAGAATAGGGACTTTGGCTATGCTGAATTATCCCCTCTTGAAGCATCTGGGCTACTTGTTTTTCAATTTCAGACTTTTGAAAATGGGCATATCGGTAAGGTCTTACATTGATTGGCACCATAGATGATACAGAGATATGATGATCATGGGATCTCTTTGGTGGTAAGCCTTGAGGATTTTGGAATATCACCGAGTATTTATTCAGAAGATTCTTGATAACCACTGGTAGAGTTGGCAAGGGAAGACCTGAAGTCGGAGGAAAACTTATCCCATGGCAAGGCACTGGAGTAGTTGGGCTAATCACTGATAGTTCAGCACCCTTATCCCCCCAGATGTGGATAGTATTTCCTTTAGCATTGAACCTCATGGATTGTTTGGAAAAATCCCACAATATTGGCCCCAATTGTTGCAGCCATTGTATGCCCAACACTGCATCATAACCAGCAAGAGGAAGTAGATAAAAATCAACTTGAACTGAATGTTTACCAATTTGTAGAACAACGTTGTGACAAAGTCCTTGGCTTTTAATAATAGATCCATTGGCCACCATGACTTTCATGGAAGAGGGCTGCGCTATTGATACTCCCACTCGACGAGCAATCCTTGTATCCAAGAAGTTGTGGGTGCTTCCTGTATCAACGAGAGCAGTGATGGAGTACTGTAAAATGGTGGCTTGGATTCTCATGGTGGTA
Source organism: Piper betle (assembly GCA_033002965.1). Lineage (NCBI taxonomy): Eukaryota > Viridiplantae > Streptophyta > Magnoliopsida > Piperales > Piperaceae > Piper > Piper betle. The sequence goes on along the minus strand of JAURVB010012501.1, from coordinate 10,712 downwards.
GAACTTGCTTTGTGAGATAGAGCATGACAGAAAGCCTCTTGAGCATCCTCAAGTTCTTGCTCGGCTTCAACATCAGATTCATCCGAGGAGGGTGCCGTTTCTAATTGAAAAAAAATTTGGTTCTTGCACTTATGGCCAGGTGAAAATCTCTCGTCGCAATTGTAACAAAGCCCCTTTTCCCTTCTCTGCTTCATTTCTTCATAAGAAATTTTCTTAATTGTAGGATTGGAAACCTTTGAGTCTGATGAAGTCAGAGCTTTTACTGCAGTAGCAGTTCTTGAAATAGAAACTGGCATATGACCCTTGTGTGTTGGAAAGGTTGGTCTGCTAGTTTGCTCATGGAGGCGAGCCAATCCAATTGCTTCTTGCAGTGTTCTTGGACGTTGGACCTTAACATTGTTGCGAATCTCCTCCTTTAAGCCACCAATGAAGGTTCTAGTAAGAAACCTTTCAGAAAGACCATCAATTCGATCTGCTAAAACTTCAAATTGTTCTTGGTAAGAAATGACAGTAGTTGTTTGTCGAAGAAGTTTAAGGGCTCCCTCAGGATCTTCAAATTCAGTAGGCCCAAAGCGCTTGCCCAAGGCATCTACAAATAGGTCCCAATCCTCCATAGTTTGAGACTTCTGTAAGTATTTATAGAATTGTAACGCTTTGCCTTTCAGAGAAAATGAGGAGTAGAAAACACGTTCATGCGGTTGGATTCGATAGAGCCGGAAGTATTGCTCCGCTTGTAGAACCCAGCCAGTAGGATCTCCATCCCCATCATATTTCAGAAGATCAACTTTTGGAGGTTTAACCGAGGTTGGTGGAGAGTCCATTACAGAAACACCAGGTAGGGAAGAAGATGACGCTCTATTTCGAGATGGTGGTCCAAGTATTGATTGATCTTGTACTGTTGCCGTGAGTTGCACAATGGAGTGTTGAACAGCATGAAGCAAACGCTCAAACTCACTCACCCTTTCTTCCACACTGACTGTGCGTTGTGTGAGGAGATGTATAATTTCTTTTTGCTGTCCCATTATTTCTGCCAAGTCTTTTAGGCGAGTATTTGGCTGGTTAGGAGGTGGGTCTGTCATTGTCAAGATCACACCAGGCTCTGATACCAAATATGTTACGTGCCAATTCTTCTTCAAGGATAAGCAAGAACTTACACAAGAAATTTAAGATTAAGAAAGACGAAATTAAGATTAAGAAAGACGAAATTAGGAGTTAAGGGAGACATTGAAGGCTAACAGGAGAGAAAGACACTTCTAATGGGAATCGATCCCTTATTCATTATTACTATTTACAATATATACAGCAGTATCTTGCAACTGCTTATTGAAAACTACTCGTATATACAGGCCAAGTGGATACTAGTTCCTTTATTAAGAACTACCCATAACTAATTGGTAGCTTATTATATTGCCACCTTATTGCTTACATTACTCCTACTACACCCACGACCCATCATGGGTTGGTTACAAATTATACCACATCACAATGAGTACCTGAAAGCTCCTATGTTATCCATAATAGGTGCATAGTGATAGCTCTATTGTGTTAGTTTTCTCGAACATCACACGACCTATTTTTCACTACTCCCCACATTGTACGAGTGGGAGATGCTAGAGATATTTATTACGCACAATATGTGGGGAGATCCCAAATCTATTAAGACTTTCCTATTTAAAGAAATTGGCCTAATTAAACCCTAATTGTTATTTAAATAGTTCTTGAATTTGTGGTAGAAGTATATATTAGGGAATACACATTCATGTAGGAGTTTTATTGAGTTTAACTATAAATAAGATTCCCCCTAAGAGAACACACATTGGTTTATTAACTTCCAAAGAGCGACATTGGTAGAAAGAAGGGTTTGGTGCTTAGCTTTGGGGATCTAGGCTGTGGATCCTAATTATTTTCCTATCTTGTCAGTAGAATCAACCTCCGAGAACATCCTTGATCTAATCTTTTGTAAATATATGCTTTCTTATCTCTGATTTATTAAAATCTTTAATAATAAAAGGAATTTTGTAGTAAAATTTTATTAATATGAATTTTGCCCCATCCAAATCAATATATTCAATGGGTTTAGAGAAACGAATGCTCGTTGACTCCTCCCATTAGGGCTGTTTAAAACTCGATTAAACTCAATTTAACTTAATATTCAACTCAAAAAACTCGATTTAAAACTAAACTCGATATTAAATGAACCGGCCCTAAGCTTGTACTTGTACAATTCGGCTCGACTTGAGGCTTGATACTCTAAATAAGGAATAAGTTTTTTAACCATATTTATCTTAAATTTCTCTATATAAATATAACTAAATTATAAAATATCATTATATGATATCAAATTAAATAAATTTATACATGATTAAATTATTTTTTATGCATAATTATGTCAAACTTGAGATATTTAAAAAAAATTAAATTTTAGTATGAATTATACAAAAATATATTATTAATATATATAATTTAAGCTAACTCAAATTCGACTCAAACTTGATTCGACTCCGAGAAAAACTCAACTCACCTCGCCGGGTGAGCGCCCTACCTCGCACACTCTGCACCGAACAAAACTCCAGCTTTCAAAATCTCTTTGTGGGTCTAATTTCTAATCCCCCCAAACTATAACATTTTATCTTTTCTTTTTATTTTTCTACGCAGAATCTTGTAAGTCGTACCTCCTCCAATCTCACCTTCCTTGTCAGTCTCTCCCCTCCAACATTTTCTCTGCCACCTTTTTCATTACCGCAATTTGGCTGAATCCCAGAATACAATATCCTGATAAAGTTGCCAACTATCACCTTTGTGAAAGTTAAAATCGAACATTGAGCTAACTACTTCTGCACATATCACACTGATCGTATCATAATCCTATCATAGCCGTATATTGTTTTTGTTTACAGCCCCTGCTCCATCTCTGCTCACGAAACCTTCTATGGCCCCACCAGCTATTCCAGGTGTGTAAAGCATCATCCTTTACTTAAAATTCCTTGTACATGGATTTTCTTTTGTCTTTTTGAGAACTACAGGCTTAGCCTCTAACAGTAATTTTGAGATCTAAATCCCAGATGCAAGAATTATAAGTCTGGGTAAAATCAATGGTCATTAATGGAAGTGATGCATAGCATCTCTGCGATCTTTGCCAATCATAATTTTTCTGACAATCAATGTGACATGTATTCTTCAGACTCCTCTTGAACCAATTTTTGTTGATTATTTGCCAGCTATTTTTTTTAAAAATTCTATGAATGATGTTAAGCCAAACTTGAACTTTCAGGCATTAGCATTGCTCCTGTTTCATCATCATCTCATCATCATCTAATGCCAGCTCCTACCCCACCCTTGAAGTCAGAGAAATCAACTCCTACACATGCCCGAAGGTACCTTCATGTTATGGATACTTAAATGTGGTATGTAAGGTCATATTGTAGCCGCATATGCAGGTCTAACAACCATTATTCCTAATTTCAGGTGTCTATCACTCTAGACATCCAGCTCCATATGTTGCCTCGAATCCGCCTTATAATGTGCCTCCTCCATTAAAATCATTACCTCAAACTCATACATAGAAACCAATCCATCAATCAGCACCTGCACCTGCACCTATAGGTTCACTCGTTAAAGCACAAAGTAATGCAACTTCTCATCCAAGATCAGGTTTCAGACGTTCCCCGGAGGTCATTTCATAAACCAGCACAATCACCAGCTCCGGCTTTTCACAAACATCATTCGACCGCAAAAGGCAAGAGCAGAAGTCCTGCGACCGCACCTACAGTCCCTCCTGGAAGTTCTGGTACATTATGCCTTTGACCCAATACCATTGACTTTGACATGTTGAAACTAAAAACTTTTTTTCCTTTCTCCGTGCAGTAAGAGGTTTCATGGTTTCTCCAGCTTCACACCTTCCTGTGCCATTTCGAAAGAAGAATAGAAGAAAAGTTCACTGACCCTGGCACGCTGCAGGTGCATTTATAGTTTGAAAATCAGTTATTGCATTACAATTGTCTATGGAGTTGATTTAGGATCTGATTGTTGTCTATTTCCAGATCACTTACCACCATCACCTTCCCCTTCTCCTATTTCTTCAAACCCAGTCAAAAATGCCATAGCACCATCCCTTTCTGTAATGAATCCATCCATCAAAGGTATAAAGTTCACACCTTTGCTCCCACTCCCTTCCTCTCTTTTTTTTAACCCCACATCTCTCAATTAAACGTGATATACTGGGCTTTTCAGGGACTGCACCTCATCCAATGCTGCCTCCCATAAGTTCCCGGAGGAAACCTAAACCTGCCAAACCACCTGTTCTTCATACCTTGCCACTCCACCTCCAAACAAATGTATGCATATAATGTATTTATTTAGTTCATTTGATGACACTGTCATATCTGTTCGGCTAGCATGATATCAATCATATGGGGTTCTGTTTGTGAAGATTATGTAAATACGCTTAACATATTTTAGGTTTCTTTTATCTCGATCCTTCAAAATATGTGAATATGCTTCTCCTTCGTCAAGAATGTGTTTTGTGAGATACCAAGCAATCGTCCTACTATTTGCAGACTGTTCATCGTTGACATCCTCTGAACTATTGACAAATACTCTTCCTGGATCCCCATGTGGTTGCATAGGGCCCATGCAAGTTGGACTCCGCCTCAGTGTGCCACTTTATACATTCTTCCCTTAAGTTTCAGAACTTGCTCAGGAAATTGCTGCTCGTGTATTCATGAAGCAAAGTCAGGTTCGAATTTTGGGTGCAAATGCTGCTGCTGAGCAATCGGATATGACCACTGTTCTCAGTAATTTGGTCCCTGCTGGGGAGAGTTTTGATGGCACTACAGCATTACTTCTCTACCAGAAGTTTTGGCACAAGAAGGATGTTATATGAGCCTATTGTTTTTGGCAGCAAATATGATGTGTTATATGTTCGCTACCCAGGTGTACTAGAGATTCTCAATCTCTCTCCGTCCTTCCACCCCTCCTGGTTAAATACATAAGCTTCATTTATGTTGCAGGTCTTCCTCCCTCACCACCTATGTCACCATCGAGTATTACTATAGAAGACGGCCCACTCATGAAGACGGCCCACTCATGACAGGTGGTCATGGTAGGGCAATAAATCCTCTGGGAGTTGACGTTAGAAAACAAAGGAAGAAAAAATTAAGTGGAAGCCTGATTGCCATCACAGTTTTGTCATCTTCTCCAGTACTTGTTTTATGTGTTGGAGTAATATGGTTTTTGTTGTTAAAAAGCCGTCGGCATGATAAGCACCAGCCTTTGCCAACACCTAAGAATTCACAGCCATCTGGGAAATCATCAGGTATATGACTAGTCTCGCAATTGATGCATTTTGGTGTAAGTTGTGATCTCTATTTTAAAATTTTGATTATTTTACCATACATTGTAACCACAGTGGGAGCTGGATCGATGTTGTATGGAAGTGGACGCCCAAGTTCTGCATCATTGTCCTTTGGCTCCAGCATAGCAACAAATACACTCTCAGTAAAAACATTTAGTTTGGGTGAAATTGAAAGGGGTACAGATACTTTGATGATACGAAAATACTTGGGGAAGGTGGTTTTGGGCGTGTTTACAAAGGCGTTCTTGAAGATGGCACAGAGGTGGCTGTCGAGGTTCTTAGGAGAGACGGACGATCAGCTGGGAGGCCGAGAGTTTTTGACAGAGGTTGAGATGCTCAGCTGTCTCCATCATCGAAACCTAGTCAAACTTATTGGTATTTACACTGAAGAGCACAGTCGCTGTCTGGTTAACATCTCATTTAACCGATAGAAAGTGTTTTTGCTACTGAAGCACACAACATGTTTTGGTACTCAGGTATGTTGCCCCGGAATAGGTTCTGAGGAGAATGTAGGCAAAGTTGCTGCCATTGCTTCTATGTGCGTCCAGCCTGAGGTCTCACACCGTCCATTTATGGGTGAAGTTGTACAAGCCCTAAACCTTGTATGTAATGAGAATGAAGGGACAGCGCAAGCCATGTCACCTAGTTGTAGTCAAGATGACTCGCCTGCTGAGAATGTGCAGGCCATGGCCAGCAATGATTCCCATCAGGTCGCTGAACCGTACACTTCTAGCTGCAGACTATAGTTCTGGCCTCGATATTGAGAGGGAATTATCATCATCAGAATTATTTAGTTCTTCAACAAGATACATGCGGCAAGTGTCAGGTTCTTTTAGGAGGCATTCTGCTTCAGGGCCATTGAGAAGTGGAAGGAGTAGTAATTTCTGGAGAAGTTTTTCAAGGTTGAGTGTAAGTGAGCATGGTCTTGCATTCAAGCTATGTAGGAGATGAGATGCAGGCCAAAGGTGGTGAAGTTTTTTTTTTCTCTTTTATATATTTTTCATCAATATTGGAGAGAAACAATTACTTCTAGATGGCCAACTTTACCTCATCAATAACCAGTCATCCCGGAATGTGGAATGTGGTCTTGACCCAAAGGGAAGTATATGAAGATCAAGCACTCTAGAAGGGGGTTAGCAGCCATAAAAGTGGACAATAATATTATTGTTGGCTCAATTTTCTCAATGGGAACCTTCCCATTGGTATGGGATCGATGGTTGCATCCCCTTCTTGTAAGAGATCAGCCATCAGTACTAATACATGAAACTTGAAAGCAAACAGGTCTCCAGTTGTGAGCAATGCTTGCATCTCTTGTAACTGAGTAATTGTATGAATCAGGCTGGATTCATCAGATAATTATGTACAGTGAATCGTTTTTTAATTAAGAAACTGGAAAGGATAATAAGAAATTGAGTCTCCTTTTCCATTGAGGAATGCCAAAGAGTGCATGCCCTGCATTGCATAGCTTCTCATTATAGGCATCAATATCATAACGACAATTGTATCATCTTTGACTCGTATGTAGCTAGACTTGGAAAAGTCGAAGTGATGATCAGCGGAAGGGATTAGGAAATTAAGAACCAAACGGATTGGAAAAAACAAACTGTGGAAGACGTTCAAAGATAAGGTGAAGTGCACTCCCGTAAATAAAGAGTTTTAAAAAGATACTCTCGTGATGACAATTGTGTCATCTTTGACTCCTGGGTAGCTACACTTGGAAAATTAAGAACCACACGGATTGGAAATTAATTGACGAGATTGGGACGTGGAGAAATAGTCAAAACCTGCCATGCTTAATTGACGCGACAATATTTCTCTCTCCCTTTATAAATGGTAACGGCGGTGTTGCTCTCGATTCCATACTACACATACCTCCTTGGCCCCTTCTTCTTTGTGTAGATTGAGTTTTGATCAAATGAGAAGCTGCTCCATTGGGAAGCTTTCTCCCACACTTTTTCTTATTGGGTATCAATTTGTGCATCAATTGTGATGCCAAAAATTATAAACATGGAGATCGAGCTGCTTGCCATGACCACGAAAGGGAAGCCCTCATCAAGTTCTGGAGTGGGCTGGAGTATGACTCGTATCACCAGGTTGCTACATGGGATCAAATTGCTACCGGAGACTGCTGCAAGTGGAGGGGAGTAGAATGTGATATTCAAACCGGGTATGTGCTTCAACTTCACCTCTTCCCTGATTTATAAGTTATACATGAAGAGCAAACTCAATAACCTCAAGAGCAAATGCCATTAAGGAGATCCACAAGAGAAAGAAGAAATGCAATTTCAGATGATTATATCATCTTTCTCGAAGAACATGAGGATAACATTGAAATGATGGAAGATAATCCCATCACTTTTCATCAAACCATGACGAGTTCTAATGCTCAAAAGTAGATTGATGCTATGAATGAAGAAATAAAGTCCATGAAGGCTAATGACGTTTGGAATCTTGTTCCATTGCCTGAAGGTGCGAAACCTATTGGTTGTAAATGGATATTTAAAACCAAAAGGGATTCGAAAGGTAATGTAGAAAGATATAAGACTCGTCTTGTTGCAAAGGGCTTTAGTCAAAAAGAAGGCATCGATTATAATGAGACTTTCTCTCCAGTTTCATCGAAAGACTCACTCAGAATAATTATGACATTAGTGACACATTTTGATCTTGAGTTACATCAAATGGATATAATACTGCATTTCTAAATGGAGATATTGATGAAACAATTTATATGATGCAACCAGAAAACTTTGTATCGGGAGATTCAAAGAATATAGTTTGCAAATTAAAGAAATCCATCTATGGACTTAAACAGGCTTCTCGTCAATGGTATCATAAATTTCATCAAGTGATTCTCTCGTTTGGTTTTGAGATGAATGTTATTGATGATTGTATATACCATAAGTTTAGTGGGAGTAAGTATATTTTTCTGGTTTTATATGTTGATGATATATTGCTTGCCAGTAATGATATAGATTTTTTGCACGAAACCAAGAGATTTTTATCAAAGAAATTTGAAATGAAAGATCTTGGAAATGCGTCTTTTGTATTAGGAATTCAAATACATCGGGATCGCGATCGATGTATACTTGGATTATCACAAAGACCTATATAGAAAAAATGCTTAAAAGATTTAGCATGCAAAATTATAAACCAGGAGATACCCCTCTTTCTAAAGGAGACAAATTCAGTCTCAATCAATGCCCTAAAAATCATATAAAAGGAAAGGAAATGTAAAAGATTCTCTATGCTTCAGCAGTGGGAAGTCTTATGTATGCTCAAGTATGTACGTGTCTAAATATTGCATATATTGTTGGAATGTTGGGCAGATATTTAAGTAATCCAGGATTGGATCACTGGATAGCAACCAATAAAGTCATAAGGTATCTTCATAGAACAAAACATTACATGCTTATATATCGGAAGTCAGATCAATTTAAGATCATTAGGTATTCTGATTCGAATTTTGCTGGATGTCAAGATAGTCGTAGATCCACTTCTGGCTATGTCTATCTACTTGCCGGAGGAGTTATTTCATGAAAAAGTGCTAAGCAGACACTCATAACTTCTTCCACTATGGCAGCTAAATTCATAGCTTGTTATGAGGCATCCAATCAGGGAATATGGTTGCGGAATTTTGTCACAGGGCTGCGCATTATTGATAATATTGAAAGACCACTTAAGATATTTTGTGACAATCAATCTACAGTATTATATTCAAATAACAACAGGAGCTCATCTAAATCAAAACATTTAGAGATCAAGTTCCTTGTTATGAAAGAAAGAGTTCAGAGTGGTAAAGTCTCTATAGAGCATATTGGGACAAACTCCATGGTTGCGGATCCGCTTACTAAAAGTTTACCACCCAAGGTCTTTCATGAGCATGTTGCTCATATGGGTGTTGTATCATTTGATGATATGCTACTTTAGTGGGAGTTTGTATTTGGTTTAAGGTTCACTCTGTTTTGGTATTTTTGGTGATCTCATAAGGTTGGACCAGTTGAAAATAGGCATGTTAGATCAAATTACATGTAATTTTCATGCTACACATCCATACTTGATCTATGTCATTTAATTATGTTGATGTATGTGACCATGGATGGGTTTAGTTACGATAAATGTAACGAAAATCGCCTTGATCCTATATTGACATTGATTAATGGACGAGATTGTTATTTTGGAATAATGGCATATGTTTTGGAGCTCATAAGGTTATACAATTATCTTCGTGTATATATTAAGTCCAAGTGGGAGATTGTTGGATGTTGGACATAAATATATACGTGAATCAGGAATTGTGTCATATGTTATTATATAAGGTTGGCCTAAATTAAATTGATCTACTAAAGTGAAAGGTTATGGGCCATAAATTAAGGTGTGGAATTCAATGTGAAAAGTGTGGAATTCAATGTGTAGATACCTTTTCATATTTCTCTTTTCGTGATGGGTGAAAATGAATTTATGAAACTACAGCTATAAATAAGGAGGTTATGGTCCCTGAATCAATAAGCAGTTTTCGTTCTGGTATCCCTATTGTCCAGAATTTAGGTTTTGAAAAACTCTTCTTAGATTCAGAAGACCAAAACCTAAGGTGGTCAAGACTCTAGTTTCTCTTATGGCTTCAGGTACGCTTCCGCTATCTAGTTTATTTACTCGATGATTTGATATGAAATCTAATGAAGTACAACAAGTTGGTCATTTAGACCCGGTGTTACTAGAACTCGAGCATCTCCGATTCCTGGACTTGAGCGGCAATGCATTCACCGGCATGCCCATTCCGGAATTCTTGGGTTCGTTTAAGGATTAACAATGCTTAAACTTGTCATATTCCCATTTTGATGGACAAATTCCCCCCCAGTTGGGGAATCACTCCAACCTGGAGCAATTGGATATTCAAGGGAAAGTAAAACCATTTTGATTTGAGCACAAACTCACTCCACTGGTTGAAAGGGATGCCAATGCTGAAGATCCTGAGGATGAATGGGGTGTACCTATCTGAGATCGGCAACGATTGGATTCAGCTACTTAACGATGGCCTCCCCTCTCTACATGAGCTGGATTTGAGTGATTGCAGAATTGGGAAAATGGCTACAACCATCACGTCCATCAACTTCAATCATCTTCGAAAACTGCATCTTCCTCGCAATGAATTTGTGTCAAAGTTCCCATCATGGATAGCAAACATCAGCAGCCTGGAGTCTGTAAACCTTCTTTTCAATGGATTTCATGGCCCCATACCCTCGTCAATTGGTAGCACCATCCCTAATTTATTGGGCAGTGGCATTGAAGGCCTTTCGGAGACTTGTCTTCATGCGACTGCTCATCCACTGCCCAACCTTTGAGTGCTAAGCCTCGGGAAAAA
>JAURVB010012499.1:0-57624 GCA_033002965.1 Piper betle | reverse complement strand
CAAATAATGTCTAGACAGTGACCTCAACTTTGAGTGTCATGACACTCAAACTCGAATCTTAATTTTCAGTTAAGTGTGTGCCATGATGCTAATAACCGAGAAGGTTAGTATTGCGGTGCTCGTTAAACAATTACCAATTTTTTTGTGAAGGTTGCACTGACATGTGATTTGGGTATGAAAGCCGAGGTGCTGCGTTTCACTACCTTCTTCTTTATTCCAGTATTGCGGCACTGCGGGCCAGTCTCACATCGCTGCTGCTATAGTTTCTAATCCAAATTAGCTAATCTATTTTTTAAGTCTATTTTTTGTCAAACAAAAATAATATTTTTATGATTTCTTTTCTATTTAGAGAATATTAAAATAATAGTGAACATGTTCTACACTAATTCTTTTTCAAATCATTATAATTATGTGTAGAACTTAGTCAAATCATTAGAATTACATGTAAAACTTTTTTTCAAAGACTCTAATCTTGAATTAACATGTAAAATATTGTTTTGATGAGTCATACAAGCATTGAACATAAAAACATACATGTAGATAGCATAGAACATTAAATACAGCATGGAGCTTGATCATGATGCATGAATCTATACTATTGACATATTTTAGTTGAGATTACAAACCTCCTCTTCCTTGAAAAATCCAAAAAATTTTGTACCAAATAACTCTACACATTCTCCAAGGAGAGGAGAGAGATAGGGTCAAAATAGAAGAGAGAGCGAAAGAGAGAGAGAGAGAGATGGTGCTTAGGCAACGACCATGCTAAAAGAGAAGATGGCGACGAAGGGTTTTTGTTGCAAATAATCCAATTCATCCCTAATGCTCTCCTTATATGTTTATGTCTTTTAACACTCATAGATAGGGGTGGGCATCGGTCGGACAGACATCAGACAAATTATTGTCCGTGTTCGTCCGAGGCCCCTGTCGGACAAAATTTGTCCAACCGACTTCGGACATCGGAATTGTCCGTCGGGCCCAAGCAGTGTCCGCAGACAGTCTGAAACCCTCTTCGCCACCGCTGCCTCCGCTGCCACCACCTGCTGTCGTAGGAGGGTTGGCAATGTCAAAGCAGTGACTGGACGGCCGCGGCGACGGTCGCCGGCGGCGGAATCAACGACGCGAGTAGAGGGTATCGGCGGCGGAATCGACGACGAGCGGCGATTCCGGCGTCGTGGAGGCCGGGCGACGGCGGGGGTGCTCGGGGCATCACGGCAACACCGCAGCGGGGCCTGGTGGTGACGATCGGCGGCAGGGCGATGCGGCGACGGTGTCGGAATCGACGACGAGCGGTGATTTCGGCGTCGTGGAGGCCGGGCGATGGCGGGGGCGCTCGGGGCATCACGGCAATGCCGCGGCTGAGCCTGGCGGTGACGATCGGTGGCCAGGGCGATGCGGCGGCCGTGGCGTGGTTTGGACGGGGAAGAGAAAATGGGTCAGCGGTTTGATTGATGGCAATATCGTAAATAAGACTTGACTTGCCAATGTCTCGAGTCAATAATAATAAGTAACTCGGAATAAATCCTAAAAAAGTCCATAAAATCAGAAAAAATTCCATAAAATAAAATAAACACTACAACATCATAATGACATACTATAACTAATAACCCACCCTAATTCCCCGTAATGCGTCCTAACGCCGTAAATGACCTAAACTAATTCCATGATCAACTATATATAAAATAAAAAAATAATTGGCATACTCTCATATATTCTGATAACTCATTCTTTTCTGTTGTATTCATGATGTTATCATCATATACTTGGGTACATATGACCCTCATAGCTCGTACACCCGACCAGCGTTGACTCAGTACACATATTCTAAAACATACTCGACTTGAACCGTCGATTGAACCGATCGGTTCATAAGCATAAAACCGTGACTCAGATCACTTGTTTTACATTATGTTTATAATGTGATATATTGTTTTTCGAAGATGGATCATACAAGTTTGTTATTAAATATCGGACACTCGGTCGGTTGTTCGGTCGGACAAAAAAATGTTCATGTTTGGTTTGTTTTAATTCGGTCGAATTCGGTCAGTCAAATTCGGTCGAACATACTTCAGACATCGAATAGACAGACAAATTCAAATGTCCACGCCCACCCCTACTCATAGAACATCCATTAATTAATCTTCACGTACTAATTTACCCTTAACCCTCCTAAACGGACAAGTAAGTGGACAAACCGTCCACATCCAATGACTGATTCTCACCCTAGGGCAAAAACTCGACCATTGGACAATTATTAATGCTATACTTCCACTTAAATCACCTATTCGGGTAAATAAGTGCTTAAGACTGCACATTAAACTTGAAAACTAGTCGAACTAACCATTAGGGATATGGAATTAGTTCACATGTGACCATGTCCATCTTGTCCACAGGAGGTAAAAGCTTGTCTGACAACTAATATATAGGGATTTCTCTTAACCGTTTATCCCCTTTCAGATTGAGCTTTAGACAAAGATCCCATTTAGTCAATTCAATATAATTAACACATTATTATATAGATTAAAGTATCTTTTTTAGTCTAGACTAACTTATATGAAGAAAAAATTTTATGTGTTGAAAAATAAAGAGTTAACTGTGGCTATATCCTATTGAAGAGAATGAAAAATAAGCTAAGTAATATTAGCAAAGAGATCAGATATTACAGATGGAACACCTAAAGAAGATTTTCGCTACTATGCAATACTTAACTCCTCCAGCAGAACTTCAACTGCACTCAAACTCCTGGTGGAATCAAGAACTTTGGCATCAAACTCTCTTCCTCCGAAGTGTTTATGAAGAAGAAATGGCACGCACCCCAAAAATGGTTTTTCCCAACCTATGTCCTAAACCATCTTGTTCATCTTGTAAAACTTATAAAACCTTTAGTCTGAATGTTTGTGACTGAATTAGATCTTGCAAGCACCAAATTGCTTTGAACTTCTTTCTTTTCAAGCACTTATTATAGTTATCTCTGCATTTGTCTCCTCCTAGGCCAAGTTTGTGTGGTGGATTCTTTTGTACAACTAGCATATTGGAGAGCTATTGCATCTTGTGTAGCTTGTCATCATTCTTTTCAAGTTGTAGTATAAGCTCCTTGTTTGTAGTGATTAGCTATTCATGCTCTTGCTTAAGCCTTCCAACTATAGCTTTCAATCCTTCATTTTTCAAAGACAAGGCTTGAATCATCATCTTTAGGTCCTTGTTGATCTTGTCAGCATTGATAAAGTTTTATGCATGTCCTTAAATGTTGCATGTAATTGTTCATCAATTTCTTCTTCCTGATCAGTTTCCATGACTAAGAATTTTTCAAGGTCCATTTCATCTTCACTTTCTAATGAGCCTTGTAATACCTTCTTTTCTTTTTACTTTTCTTTTTCTTTATCCTTTTCCTTTTCTTTTTCTTGTTCTTTCCTTCCGTCATTTTCCTCTTTCTTACTGTATTCAAAGATAGACTTTTGATCCGGCTACCATCAGTTGAGGATACGAGAGGAGATTATACTAAAGATAACCTTCAAAGCTCGATAAGGACATTATGAGCTTTTGACATGACTTTTGGTATGACTAACGTGCAGGTAGTGTTCATGGATCTTGTAAACTGGGTGTTTTAGTCGTACCTAGATCAGTTTGTAATGGTATTTATTGATGACAATTTGATCTACTTGAAGTCCAAAGAGGAGCAAGAGATACACTTGAGGATTGCTTTGTAGACTATATGGGAGCATCACCTATATTCAAAGCTCTATAAGTGCATGTTTGGATTATCTGAGGTAGTATTTCTTGGCCATGTAGTGTTAGTGGCTAGAATCACTGTGGATCCAGCTAAGGTTGAGGCAGTGTTGATATGGGAGCATCCTACACTACCACAAAGATCCAAAGTTTTCTAGGTTTGGTCGAATATTGTTGGAGGTTCATACAAGGTTTCTCTTCCTTAGTAGCCTCTCTCACATGGTTGACGAGGAATGAGTGCTTTGTGTTGACTGATGCATGTGAGTAGTGTTTTTGAACTCTAAAAGAGAGACTCATTACTGCTCCAGTGCTTTGCCTACCCAGATAACCATGAGGATTTTATTGTGTATAGCAATGCGTCTGGCATTGGACTAGGCTCCATTTTGATGTAGAGGAGCAAAGTGATTGTAGGTGCGTCCCGATAACTAAAAGTACATTTGAGGGGTAGAGCGATTGCATATGTGTTTGACATTGGACTTGGAGCTTCCAACAATCGTGTTTGCCTTGTGGATATGGAGACATTATTTGTATGGAGGGTCCTTCTAACCCTTCACTGATCATAGGAGCTCCAAGTACATCTTCACACAGAAGGATTTGAATAGCAAACATTATAGATGGCTTGAGTTCGTCACAAATTATGACATTGACAACACCTAGGTCTCCGACAATGCAAATTTCTTGGCAGATGCCTTGATGAGGAGGCCGGATACATGTACAAGCTAGATTGGTAGCTAAGGGTATCAAATATGAGGACCAAAGAGAGGACGTCGCAAACCAACACCTTGTGGCAGTGTTGGTGAGGCTCACTATTAGTCTGACCATAGCAGATCGTGTTAGGCAGGCATAGGCAGATGATTAGTTACTCAAGCAGTGTTTTGTACAAGGGACTTATTATGGGTTGGTCAGAGATGCAGATGTCCTAATATAGTATGAGTAGATAGTTGTATGTTTCAGATTTGCCAACACATCTAGGACTTTGTGAGGACATCCTTCACGAGGCTCATTACTTGAGGTTTATGGCGCATCCAGGCTAAATGAACATGTATCACAACTTATACCAATCTTATAGGTGGCTTGAGCTGAAGATGGACGTCCTCGAATTTGTATCACATTATCTTGTTAGCCAGCAGGTCAAGATCAAGCACCAAAGGCTAGGAGGTTTGTTATAGTTGTTTCCACTGACAGAGTGAAAGAGGGATTGCATTAAATGTGAATTTGTAACACATTTACTCCCTTACAGAAGTCAGATGGTTGTCGTGTGGGTTATAATTGATAGGTTGACAAAATCGGTGCACTTAATTCCTATTCGTACGACCTATCCAGTATTGACGTTGGCCACGTTATACGAAGACTAGATTGTCAGGCTCGTGGAGTTCCTTGAAGTATTGTATTAGATAGGGATATCAGTTTTAGCAAAACCTATCAACCACAGACTGACGGCCAGTCTAAGAGGAAGATTCAGATCCTCGAGAACTTGCTCCAATCATGTTTGATGGACTTCGATAGATTTTGGGAAGAGCATCTACCCTTGGTGGAATTTACGTACAAAAAAGATACCAGGGTAGTATCGGGATGGCACCTTTCGAGGCATTATATGGAAGGCTGTGCACGAATCATCGACATGTTGGTTAGAGGGCAGTGAGCCATTGATAGTTCACTCGGAGTTGCTTCAAGACTCCCAAAGAATGGTTGAGTTGATTTGGTAGAGACTATCAACCGCTCAAACAGGCAGAAGGCATACACAGATCTGCAACGTCAAGGACGTCATATTTTCCCTCGAGGATCTCATATTCCAGGATCTCATGTTACTGAAAGTCTCATTGACCAAAGGAGGCGTATGCTTTGGGAGGTGGCGCAAGCTGAGTCCGCAATATGTTGGTTTGTTCGAGGTGCTCAGACGAGTCGATGAGGTAACTTATAAGCTTGCACTTAGTGTTCCATGTCTCAATTCTAAAGAAGTATGTGCCGGGTGGATTTCACAGACTACGACATTGAGGAGTTTGACATCCAACTTGACCTATCCTACGAAGAAGAGGCTGCAAAGATTCTCAATCGATCTAAGAAGACTCTCCGTAGGAAGGAAGTACTTGTCATGAAGGTGCTCTAGTCACAACAGGGAATTTAGGAGCCCTCCTGAGAGCATGAGGACGAGATGTGGCAACGCTTCCCCAAACTCTTCTCCGTGGATGACGGCATTACAAGGTATCAGCACGCTCCCTTGTTGCTTTTGCTTGTGTGTGCTATTATATGACTGTTGTGGCATCTTGTTGCATGTGTAACCCCTTAGGCTAATTCCAAGACTTGTTGCATTGTTTTGGCCATGCCTAACCTATCATGGCATCAGACTATGCTTTCGTGGTTTAGCATTTCAGAGGCCAGCACCCCTGCATTGGCAGTTTTTCCCTTTTATATAAAACCGCCCTTCTCGTCATCTTTTCTCCCTTTTACTTCCTTGGTCCGACTCCCCCTTGCCTCCCAACCTCTTTCACTTCCTTGGTTTCTTAAGCCTCTCCAAGCCTTCTTTGAATCCTAGGGTTGTAGGTCTTGGTGCTTTGGAGGTAAGTTTTCCCTCCCCTTGGTGTGATGTGCTTTGTGTTTGCATGTTGTTGCTCTATGTGATGCTTGCATTTTATTTTTTGTGATATTTATTTTCTATAGCGGTTGCTTAGGAGCATTTAGGTGGTAGTTTCATGATTTATGCATGTTTCTTTAAATAGTTATGCATTTTTGAGCATGACATTGTTGCATTTTTGCCCAATCTTCTATAACTCTTGCTATATGTTGTCTTTTTGCATGATATTACTCTCATTTGGTTCATAAGAGGTAGATTTATAATGTTGATGAGGCATTTTCACTTGTTCCGGCCCATATTAGTATGCTTTGCTATGTTCTAATTTTATAGTCCAAGTTGAGCTCCTAAAAGATTTATGATAAAACTCGTAAAAATTATACAAGGACTCGAAAATATTTTACTATCAACATGTAAAATTTAGGGTTAAGAAAATTCATTTAGGTTGGTAGCTCAAATTTTAGGGTGTAACCCTAGTTCCCTATCTCCAATTGCAAAATTTGTTCAGCCTAGTGTGGGTGGTGTAATTTTTTGAAATTTCATTTAAATCTTAGGATGTTTCATAGTAGCTACCCTGTAAAATTCATGGCCATTAGTTGGGTAGGTAAATCGTTAGGAGTTTCCCAAGCCACTTAGGTCCATACACCTCTAGAAATCCCTTGGTCAATGACTATTTTTGCCAAGCCTACGTAGGCTCAATTACATGGCTTTGGACCTAATACTTAACTAGGCTCAAGTTTACAGTGTTTGCTAATCATACCCTTTTACCTATATAAATTTGGAGTCTTCAAGCTCATGAATGAGACTTAGGAAAATTTGTTCGCTATCCTGGAGACTGTTCCTTGCACCTTAGACCAACTTTAGGGGGCCTTGTTCACCATGTTGGCCTGTGGGCTAGCACTTGGTAATTTTTATGCCAAACCCTTCGTGTCTCAAGCCCACTGGTTTCAATTTCAGCCCATTTGGACACCTTTTTGCCCATCCGATTATGTTCGTTCAATAAAACCGTAAGTTATAATTTTTCTACTAAGTGCATATGAATCCTAATTAAAGTTACCTATTAAGGTTTAACACTCCACTAACAAAATTAATTAGGTAAATTAATTTTATTGAGTCGTGGTGTTGAGGTGTTGCCTCATTTTGGTTGACGATGATATCTGATCATGATTCGGGTTACATCTTTTTGTTAGGAAATGCTTAGGACAAGAAGTTTCACACATCCAAGTTTGTAGAACTTTTCTACTTCATCTTTGTTTGGCTCCTTAAGTGTCGACTTCAATTGAGTTTTAGACGTGGTATGATGTTGGCGGCGTTTTATTAGATCCCTACAATGCTTGGCCATTTAGCCACATTTCCTCAGATTAATAGTACTTCAAGGCTAAGATCCCTTGATTGTTTTCCAAAGCACAGCTCCAAGAACTGTCTTACACAAGACCTACCTAAGAATATTATAAGTATATAAATGTTTCATTTTTATGAACATGAGAGCAGTGTATAAATAGTATGAATTGCACTACTACTCCTTTAAACCCTTAGGTAGTGCAATTGATACTACTTATACAAGACCTACCTAAGAATATTATAAGTATATACAGGTTTCATTTTTATGAACATGAGAGCAAGGTATAAGTAGTATGAATTGTACTACTACTCCTTTAAACCCTTAAATAGTGCAATGTATGAGGGTACTATATAACACAATGCATTTCAGAAATTTGTTGCGCTCCAACATAAAAACTTTTCCAATGCCATCTGAGTACTGTGGTGGGTGTTATATGGATGATGTGAGGGTGTGACCTGTATATCAAAGTAAGCTTTGTCATGCCTATGTGTTGGTCTATTTCATGAAAACTATTCTTCCTTACAAGCTTGTGAGACTTTTTTGAAGTTTCTAAGTTTTCCCAATGGTAATGGACTACCCACTTACCAGTTTTGAAATATCAATAGTTATTTTCGACCGGTAATTGAATTTATCTGATTACTGATGTATTTTGTATATGTATGTGGGTGAGGCACCGTGGCATTGGCTAGCTTAGCACGCGGATCTGTGGCTCATGGTGGTGGGGGGAGGTCCTGTGCAATGTATTTTGTATTATGTATTTGGGCTATATTATTGGGCATGTGTCCTGAATTTATGTACCATGTATGATTCTAGAATGGGTGCATGCCAGCCTTTATTATATTATTGTTATAACTATTATGCAAGGTATTTACCTTTGGGGCAAAGGCTAACAATCATTTGTAGGGTATGCAAGCCCCAAAATCCTAAAACATGACAATGGGTAATTAAAGGTATACGAAACTCATTTGGCTGCAGTTGTGTATGAGTGTTAGAGAAATGTGAACTTGAGGAGCTTATGGTTTCATACCATGCAAAGAGTCCACGTGAAACCAAGTGTTAGGGTATGATTCCTTGCCACGCGATATCTATTGTGGGGGTATGTGGAACAAATAACCACCACCG
Organism: Piper betle; assembly: GCA_033002965.1. Lineage (NCBI taxonomy): Eukaryota > Viridiplantae > Streptophyta > Magnoliopsida > Piperales > Piperaceae > Piper > Piper betle. Next base: position 48,865 of record JAURVB010012499.1, on the reverse strand, counting down.
AGTGCTTACTTTACTGCAATTCATCAACATTAAATAATAAATACCTATTCAAAATCACTTGAACCAAGTATAATAACCGGATCTTGCATCTATATCCCTTGAAACTCAACCTCGTAGTTGCATTGGGGATGTTGCCTTTCTGTAGTTCAAAACGATCATTATATATAAGAGTCACTCTCTTAGTTGCTGGGGAGGTGCTACCTCTTCGTTAGCTTTGTCTACATATTCAGGAGCCCTTAAATTTAAGATCCTTCTTATGTTTAGTATGATCTGCATCCATTGTATGACAATCTTATAAGGCGTTTGATTTAAGCCTTTTAAGAGTTAAGATTTGCTTCCGTAAAATTTGTACGAGGTTTAATTAACAACTTTTTGCATTATAACATCAAGGTTTAGTTCATTCTTCAGGTGTTACACCTGACCAATCGAACTTGATTGACTGTGTGCTACTTGGATTGAATCAAAAACATACCGGGCGTAAAACACTGGGCGGCCGGGTTTTACAACCACCTCCCATTAATAAAATTCAGCAGAATTTCACTTAAGGGAGAAAAACAATCGGCAGCCACACTCAAAATAAATTGTTAAGATGGCGGAAGGAGCAAACTTGCAATGTTAGCGATGTCCGGTGTCTTTAGTGGCATGAGCTCCATACAGCTGCACTTGTCTGCCACCCTAACTCTGATCTACTGGTGCAACATCTGCTCATTGACCAACTATGGCGGTGACGATTCTCTGCCTCTACTGGTCCATTGGCCCCGTTGGTCCCGCTGCTATTGCTGGCCACCACTATGCTACAATGCTTACCGCTTATGTTGAGGAGGGGGAGGGGAAAGAGAGGATGCTGCACCAGAGTAGGCAGCAATCCCTGAGTCAACTATGGGGGCTGCTGGAAGTGCTTCTGATCCTGCTAAAACTGATACAGCAGTGGTCTCAGATGACATTGCAGTGGCAGTGGCTGGTATTGTGGCTGAGGTTGAGGTTATTGATGTGGACACACTTCTGATCCTGCTAAAACTGATACAGTAGTGGTCTCAGATGATATTGCAGTGGCAGTGGCAGTGATAGCTGGTATTGTGGCTGAGGCTGAGGTTGAGGTTATCATGTGGACACACTGCTGCTTGGTGCCCTAACTAACCACATGAAAAGCAAGCCGCTGTGATGCTTCGACATTGGCCTGGGTGCTGCTCTGACAGTGCTAACATGATGAGAAATCCTGTGCCCTACTAGTCTAATGTGCCCCCATCTAAAACTAGAGTAACTGAAAGTGCTCTGGTGCTGGCTCAACTGTCCGCCCCTCGACAGCATGATGTGCCACTGTTTCCCTCTCCCATTTGCCTCTGCGATGGACCTTGCTAGTCCTCATCTCTAGCCCTTTGTGTCTGATGGCCGACTGCACACTCTGCCTTTGTGCTCTCCTAGCATGATGGATATGTTGTGCGGCCTCGCCCTCCGAGGTGTTCACGACTGCCTCCTGAAGAGTTGCATAGATGAACATGAAAACTGAGGTGTGCAGTCTCAACCTCAACATATGGATGAATCTCGCTTCCTTCTACCTCTCTGTCTAAACCATCCTGGTGCGTACCTCTCCAACTCCAAGAACTGGGCGTAGTACTCTACCACTGTCATGTCCTCATGTGTCCTCTGCCACAATTTAGGAGAAAAATTGGTTGTAGAATACTTCACAAAACTCTTCCCACTAAATCTGCTTTGAGGAGTGGTCTCCCAAGTAGGCAGACTGGATAGATCTCCACCACATTCGACTGGCTCCATAGTTAGTCCCCACTACTAGCTGTACGCACAACTCTGGTGTGCATCCCATGTGGCCCAACACCGCCTCTATTTTGTCAAACCAGATAATGGCAACCTTTGGATCTGTGCTACCTATGAATAAGCTGTCGTATACTTTAATAAGTAGCCCACATCCCACTTCTTCTTCGCATTAATAACTAACTTCAGTGCTCTAGAACTCTCGTCCCTTTCGAATTTCCTTGACCTGGGCACCTTGCTTGAGAGACTAGGTGTAGGGGATCCCACTAGCGTAGCTCGTATCGATGGCACCCCTAGCGGTGGAAATGAACCCTACCTAACTATGGGTGGTGGCTTGACATACTATCCCACCGAAGGCTGTAATAGATTTGGCACAATATATTGTCCTCACAACTACCTTAGAACTTTCTTAGCCTTCCCTACTGACCACATGTCAGAGCTTTTGGAACCGAGTAGCATCAATGATTGATGTGGTACAACTACAATTGCATCAACAGAGCAAAGGAGAGTTAGGAGCGCTGGAGTTGTTCTGAAGTGATGACATGAGATATTTACAAGCTACCTTGCAACCATTTATTTGACATGACATACTAGGGTCAACTGTATATTGCATGATAGCCTCATTGGACAGGGTTAGTGACAGTCTTCAGATAGATGTTTATGGACAGAATCAAAGAACATGACAATATGACCTCCAAAATAGGATGAATACAACTATAAGATTGTTTAGTTTCCATGACAATATTTATGTGGGCCCCACAGCCACGGTACACAAATCAAATGTTTAGCCATCTCCTAATGCAAGTGGTCATCCTTTCTGTGCTTTGTTGTCGCATCATGAGGTAGCAAAGGTGAATGCCACCTCGTGCCTGTGACGACGGTAGTATTGCGCTCTCTTGGATCTGGCTAAAGCTTGTCTTGGAGCCATCTGAACTATCCACTAAACAATTTGCTCATTGCCCAACACACTAACTGCTGGTCAAACACAACCCCTTTGACAACTACCAACGATTCAAATCTGCCAAATGCACACGAGGGCAACCACAAAACTTGAGAACACCACTAAAAACCACAACAAAACAAAAGCAACCTGAAAGTAAAAACATGTGTACCGGCTGACATAGAATGCGGATCACTCAATAGAGAGATGCGGGTAACACACACACAAGTTTCCATCTCATTCAGCCATGAATTGGTTCTGATACCAAAATTATAATACCTAGATTTGGCCTGTTCGTGAACTGAATATAAATGATAAACTTTGGTATGCTAAATCTTGACCCATTAAAATGCAAAATTGACCTATATGGACCTAAACCACTCAAGGCATCAGAAAATGGAAACCTAATGGATTCTAATGTGCAGACAAAATAGCTCAAAATGCATGCAACAACTTCTATGGTTGGGATCGTGCTAATAGGACACCCAAATCAATCTAAGTTAGAAAGAAGGCTAAGATTTTTAGAGAAAATCTAACAGAATCTCCCCTATAACTATGGCATTGAAAATCTTTTTCACAACTTGTAACTATTGATAATTTATAAAAGCACGCATAGAACATTCCAAAAATTTCATCTTTATACACAAAAGTATTTCAGAGTTGTTCTACCTTGTTCACAACACATCGCAGAGCATTTACAATACCATTTTACATTCTTTAGGTTGTTGGTTTTCCTCGTCTTCACATAGATGCTTCATCCTATATAATAAAGCACATAAGCTCCTCCAACCCATGTTTCTTTTTGCATCATGGTACCTACACAAGTAATATGGTTTAGTGTGCCTAAGATTTATTTAACCTTTAGTTCTCGCACTTTAGGCCATGGACTTGTTTGCCTAGAGTATTTCATGTGCAAAATAAAAATAATCAGTTAGGGATAAACAAAACGCATATACAGAAACCAGCTTGCATTTCCAAAAATGGCCCAAGGCCCCCACAATTCCATCCACTTTGTAGCCAATAACACCTCCACAAAACAAGGAAGGAGAGATATGCAGAAAAAAAACCAAAATGTGACAAACACAAAACAAAACTCACCCCATCATCCACCAAGCCTCCTCATGATTCGTACACATAGGCCAACCAATGCCACAAAAACTCACTCACATAAATATAAGAAAACAGGACAAACACAAAACAAAACACACAAGCCAACATCCTCTAAGCCTCCTCATGATCCATGCACCTAGGACGGCTATGCTGTAACACCCCAATTTCAGTTTACCTAATAAATGAATCAGAAATATTACGATCGAGTCAAGTTGAGTCGTGTTTAAAGTTATTGGTCGGTAAGACTCAATCGATAAAATAGAACGGAACAACCCGCTTGGTGTCATGAGAGTGAAAGACATCATTAAGTATACGTCAAAACACATCAAATATAAATAAAAGAAAGAACAAAATAACAACACTGAGCCCATGCGTGTGTAATGTTTATCTGTACTCTAACCAAAGTTGTTGGTCGGTAAGACTCAATCGATAAAATAAATCGGAACAACCCGCTTGGTGTCATGAGAGTGAAAGACATCGTTAATTATACGTCAAAACACATCAAATATAAATAAAAGAAAGAACAAAATAACAGCTCTGAGCCCAAGTGTGTGTAGTGTTTATTTGTACTCCAACCAAAGTTGACTGAAGATTTCAAGACCTATATATATATTATGAAAAATGTCAATAACGAGTGTTATTGGATCCGAAAAATAACTAGTATAAACTAGCAAAATGGGTATTCCATTACCCACGAAAACTTATGATACTTCAGAATTACCTCACACTGGGAAGTAAACAAACATACTTAAACAAGTACTGGCTCGCATGCACTGCTTACATTCATATTCATACATACAAGGCTTACGCCCTCACATCTTCCATATTTCACCCTCCATGGTACTCAAATGGAAAAAAGGAATAGTTAAGCTAGAGCCACAAATTTCAGAAATGTATTGTGTTAAGTAGTACCCTCATACATCCCACTACCTCAGGGTTTAAAGGAATACTAGTGTGGTCCATACATTCTTCATACCGCTCACTCTCTTATTCGTGAAATCTATAAAAATGCACGTACTTGTATAGTAGGTTTAGTGAAGAAGCTTATATCATATATTTTTGGAGCATTAATTTGAAAACCAATAAAGGATCTCATCCTTGTACTTTTATTGAACATGTGTATAAATACGGCTAAATGACCCGACATTGAAGGGATCCGATAAAACACCGCCGATGTCATCCTACGTATAAAACATGATTAAACTCTATACGCAGAGAGTTAAGCAGAGAGGGAAAGTCTTACTGACCTGTGGTTCAAGCTTTAAACGTATCTACACATGTACGGCGAGCTGAGACTCTAAAACGTACATCGAAACCCACTACTAAGTAAAATACTAATGTCTCTATATTATGCAGGTTCGTGGTGTGTTCTCTTAACATCAATACATCTTAATAAAGAAAACCATGCTAACAAACCTATAACTAAACATGTGACACAAAAATTTAGACATAATAATAATAAACAATAAATAAATAAATAGACAAGAAAATGCACTCATAGATAATTAGATTAATGATAAATACATAAACATGAACAATACTCTAATCATAAAATAATATTATAATTATACAATATAAATATATGGGTAAACATGAGTAAATATCAACATATACTTGTGTTAGTAAACATATAAATAAATAAATAAATACATAATAATTCAATAAATAAATAAACAAACAAACAAATGGTTAATACTCATTAATCATGAATATTAATAATATCATAGTCACACAATATAAGAATACATAATTAAATACAAATAATTAATAACATACATACAACGAACAAATAAATAAATATATATATACAATTTAGTAAACATAAGAAGACTAATATTTATAAGTAAATATAATATTAATAATAACAAATAATAATGTAAACATTCATCATATATGATAAACATATACATAAAAATAAATAAATAATAATGAATAAATAAAGAAAAAATAATCATAACATCCAATCATGCTAAATCATGTGAATATGCATCACAACTAACATAGAAGCTCTCAAATTACCGAAAGTGGTGCAAGAACGGATGAAAACGAGTCTGAAAATGAGTTGAATCAGATTGAACCAATGCTGCACCAGACTGAACCAAATGGTATGAACCAACCTGGTCTGGGTTAACTAGAAAAAGGGCTAGGTTGACTAGGCGGACTTGAACTGGACTGGTGGACTTGGACATGGGTTGGTGAGCAAGATCAGGGAGGCGGACGTGGATGCAAGTGCAAGCAGGCAAAAATGACAGGGATAAACAGGCCGAATGGAGTGGTGGTGGTGTCCATCACCGGCAAACACCGATGGAGGTGCAACTTGGGTGGCTGCCAGTCGGTATCGGTGGCCCATGCAACGAGGATCATGATGGTTGTGGTGGTCGGTGAAGTCCGGCCAGTGGCTGGCTGGAAATTGACCGAATAGGGGAGGTATCACCGCAGCCATGGCGGTGGTCATGGGTGGTCTCAAAATGGAGATCTCAGAAAAGGTAATCTCTCTGGGTGGTCGGATCAGCCGGAGGTGGCTCGCCGGCACTAGAAAACGGCCCGAATGGTGGAGATAGTGCGAAAATCAGCTTTATAAACTCTCATCGCCGGCGACAATTGCGGTAGCGCCGAGGGTCGTGAGCGGTACGAGTGGTAAGCCGATCGCGAGGCAGTCATAGGGGTGCCAATCTAGTGGCCGTGGGCAAGCCACATACTCATCGACAGTGAGCCATAGTGGCAGTGATGCTATGGGTGTAAAGTTTTGAAAATGTGGGAAATCTCTAGTAATAGATGGGTGAAGCTAGGGTGAGTGGACAACCCAAATCATGTCACGTGGCACAATTAAGACGTTCGAGAACTCGTGGCCTAGTGGGGCGCACATATCGATATATACAATATACATTATGAACGGAAAGCTTGGATCGAGGTCATCCAAAGTCGAAACTAACTTGAGTCATAAAAGTGACTCTATAGGCATGAATGGAGGCAAGAAGGCGAAATGGGCCTCGAACCATGAACTCAATCAAGTGAAAATCTGGGCCACTATGATATGCTCGTACCACCATCTGGGCCCATACTCATAGTCTAAAAATTAGTCTGGCTCGAGCTTGTTCGAACCAACTCAATATAGACCTGAACTAGAAAACTACAATTGGGTAGAACCCTAACCCGAAGTTCTTCTTATAAAAATTCCGTCATCAGAAATTTCTCTCATCAACTACGATCAAAGGACTAAACTAAAGATGTCATCTCATTGGCAATTAGTAGCTCTCCCTCGAAAGCTTGCTGCACACAGCTTAAATGAACCAACATGAAGCTGGAACTCTTAACACTGACAAAGTTCACTAGCTCCATAATTATCTGGATGGACGGACTACACATGATCGAATCATCTGGCAAAACATGTCATACATGCTAGAATCAACTGTCTGGATTGAGCATACATGCTCGAATCGCCTGATAGAACTAGCTCTTAGGGTCATTGCAAACTATGATGAGTGAAATGCAATGTCCTCGGCAGGAAAAATGCATAGGTTTACCCCTAACAACCTACTGGGTGGTCAAGCAGGTACTCTAGAGTACTGCAAGGTACTAGTCAGAGCTACATGAAAAAATTATGTCGCTGCAAGGTATGCGGCCTAAGATCTACCCATGATTCCCTAATCCTCATCAATGTGACAGGTCAACTACGTGTACCCTCAGGGCACTCTGCTCTAGGTCATATGTCTATACTAGGTTGTCCTGCGAGTTTTGCTAGCATATGGTGGACTCTAGTACCAACTAAGGGTATATACTAATGGGCTGTATCATTCACTATCACCAGTATAGGTCAAACACTCAAGTGTCCCTATAAGAGGAATTAGACTACTCACTAGGTCTTAGCTAACTCGGTTCCTAGTCAAGTGTCTCACTTTGTCCCATAATGGAACAAGGACAACTGCTATGACTCTACTACGTGTTATGGCTCTTGTAACTATCTATACAACCACTGGACTACTATTGTAGGGGGCTCTCTATGATGGAATGATGGCGAGAACACATGTACATGTATAACATATCTCATGGAGTATGAAAACATACTCTGCATGGAATTGTGGACTCTACATCTAGGTCTGCGGCACATGCATTAGTCAATGTCTACTTATCTCAACCATCTGAAAAATGGAAAGAAGGACTGATATATCTGGAAAGGTAAGTGCAAAAATACTCAGTTTTGTCTGGTGTCTATGTGTCACATGGAAAGAGAATGGATCTCTTGTTGAAAAATGGTCACATTACTCTGAGACTATAACTAGTATGTCTTTTATCCTCACTTGATCTGATATTAGGTTTGTTGGAAGACTGCACTAATATGAGAAAATTTTACTAGGTATGTACATCACTCTATCTGTGGTGGTGTAAAGGTAATCATACGAGCCATCATGGTAATAAAATCTCTATATAAGATACTGGATGGATAAAAAATGTGGGTAGGTCCATGGGTGCGTCTATAAGATCATCATGATTGGACTCTGCCACAGGTGGTTAGCCTATAGAATAGCTAATCAATGTCAAGTCTAAGGATGGCTCCTAAGTAGCTCTAGTTCAATCTACTAAAAGTAGGCATGAATTTCTTGATGCCGTACTAGTCAAGTACTTCTAAACGGATGGGATTCAAATGATCCAAAGAACTACTATCTCTCCTCGAGTCTACGGGGACTCATAGTGAGGTTTGACATGTGTCTCATCTGCTCTTTAGTGGTGTGTGACCTGCCATCCCGTACCAATTTGTAGACTAATCTTGACTCACATGACTACTATCGTTGTGGTAGACTCTCAAGCAAAGTTGTCAGTTAAGATGAGCATACAATAGTGTCCCTCTATCTGGTTAGCATGTCTGGTCTCACTGAAGTCCTTATTTGTGTCGTTCCCAAGCTTGGGTGAAGTTGTCTCCTCCAAACTGGTATGCTATCAACTACCTGCATTGTAAGTCCTAAATAGCACCACGAAGGTACCTGTAATACTTAGGACAAAGACTAAATTTTATCTCTCAAGGTAAGGACCTAATCGTGCTGGCGAAGCACAAGGAAAAAATTGTCTCCCTAATGGACACTCCTTCACTAAACCCATCATCTATGTAAAAATTCTAATATGAGTCAAACATCTCTCTCTGACTAGAACTAACTCTAAATGAGTTAAACTACGTATTTGATAATTTGCAAACCATTTGATTTATGTAACCCTAGCTGTGGGTCACACGTATGTTGTCATGCTGGCTAAACAATCTATCCACTGTGGTCATCCGATGTTGATATCATACTATCATGTTCTCTAACTCTATCCATGCACATCTATTTGATGACTGTCGCTAACACTGTTTGATGGTACTAATAAGACTGTCACTAACACTATCCAATACACATTTGATGCAAGAATGTCAGGTCAAGGGGATGGTATGCAAGATGGCTGGTGAAGTCAATCATGTGCTGTCACATGCAAATAATTATAGTGCACCTAACTTTCCTCTACTCGTGATGACCGTAGTTAAATCTTGTCCTCAATCTTTGACCCAACTCTGCTCTCAATGTTGTGACATGCAATCTCTGTGCAAAACTAAGAACATTCTCAAGTATTTGACCTCCTATAGGTGTGGTAACTACTTAGCCCTTACTTCCACAATAATTGCTCCACTCGATCGGCGGTAGTGCAATAATATGGATGGTGGTTTTTCATTACAGATGGTAGTAGTGAGCATTTAGTCAATGGTAGTGCATCATGGTTGGTGCTTGGGCAACTCGTAGGGTGGTTGTGCATCACATACCATCTGACAATGGTTGTGCTATTCGGAAGATGGTAGTGCAGCTCGGACAGCGGTTGTGCTATCTAGGCACTGAAGCCTAATCCTAATCATGTATGTCGTGAACCTATTACTCTCTCAGGCATGTTTATCTCCATGTGCCTATCTCCCCAAAGGTAGCTCGCTATCAACTCAGCTCAGGTTATCCAACCATGTGTGTTTGATCCGGAGGGTTTGGATCACAGTGGTGACATGTACGATGGAAAAATCATGTTGACCCCACACTTGTCTCCTAAAATCTTGAGTAATTGTTCACATAAGCGCTGATTGGTTCTTAATAGCTATCACTGATCTGGCCTTGGCAGATCGAGTGAAATCCAGTCAACTATCTAAATCTGTTGTCAAATGTAATCTTGCTCATTCTCGGTGTTTTCCTACTTGTATCTTGAAGAGTGACCAACAATACTCTTGGAATAGACATACACTAGTCGAAGAGGGGAGGCGATGAAGTGTCCATGGGATCATAGATCCACCTCACTACTCATCCTCATCCACTACTATCTCTTGGAAGTGGTCCATCTTAAGTCATCTATTCAAACTCTTATCTGTGCTCCAAGTACTTCAATGGCTCCATGGTCATAGCCACATCCTTCATCCACAAGGATCTGTCTAGGGCACATGGTGGTCGCTTTCATGCGCCAACTAACTTTGTCAGTTTCTTCATATTTCCACTCCTTGTATGTGTCATCTTTAATAACTGCGACGAACAATATAAACCATATCCCAAGGAAGGACTGATGTGGTGACATAAAATGATAGACAAGTGTTGTAATGTCCCTGGTACCACAAATACTCTTGGTCACTATTTGTCTCAACTTCAGCAGATTGAATATATGAACAATCTAAGTAATCCAAATCTCTAGCACAGTAAAGGAAAGGACGCGTCTCTAAACTCATCATGACATGTTTGTGAGATCCATACAGGCATATACTAAGACATTGATAAAATACAAAAGGAAATACTTGTCGTCTTGGCTAAGGACAGCTCCACACACTTGGCTCAAAATAAAAGTCTTCCATCTCAATTGACCAAGACATAGCTCTCATACGAACTTGTAACACCCCAATTTTGGTTCACCAGATAACCAAATCAGAAATGTTATGATTGAGTCGAGTCATGTTTAAAGTTGTTGGTCGGTAAAACTTGATTGATAAAATAGATCGGAACAACCCGCTTGGTGTCATGAGAATGAAAGACATTGTTAAATATATGTCAAAACACATCAAATACAAATAAAAGTAAGAACAAAATAACAATGCTGTGCTCCCACCAAAGTCAAGTAAAGATTTCAAGACCTACATATATAATACTAAAAAGTTTAATATAAAGTGTTACTGGTCTAAAAAATAACTAGTATAAACTAACAAATGGGTATTCCATTACCTACAAAAACTTAGGAAACTTCCATATTGCCTCATACCAGGCAGTAAGCAAACAAACTTAAACAAGTGCCAGATCACATGCATGGCTTATATTCATATTCATACATACAACGCTTATGCTCACACATCTTCCATTTTATACCCACCACGGTATTCGAGTGGCAAAAGGAATAGTTAAGCTAGAGCCACAAATTACAGAAATGTGTTGTGTTATGTAGTACACTCATATACCATACTATCTCAGGGCTTTGAAAGAATACTAGTGTGGTCCATACATATCTCCATACTGTTCTTTTTCTTATTCGTAAAATTTGTAAAAATGTACATTCTTATATAATAGGTTTAAGGAAGATGCTCATATCACATATTTCTAGAGCTTTGATTCCAAAATCCAACAGGGGATCTCATCGTTATAGTTTTATTAAACATGTGTAGAAATACTGCTAAATGGCTCGACATTAAAGGTATCCGATAAAAGACCGCTGATGTCATCTCATGTCTAAAGCACAATTAGACTCTACAAACAAGGAGTCAAGTAGAGAGGGAGAGTCCTACGGACTTGTAGTCTCCAACCATCTCTACACATCTACGGCGAGCTCGAACTCCAAAACCTACTAGTAAGTAAAATACTAACATCTCTATATGGTGCATGTTCGTGGTGTGTGTTCATATCATCAATACATCTTAATAAAGAAAATAGTGCTAACAAACCTATAACTAAACATGTGGCACAAAAATTGAGACATAATAATAATAAATAATAAATAAATAAATAAACAATAAAATGTACTAATAGATAATTAGATTAATAATAAATACATAAACATGAACAATACTCTAATCATAAAATAATAATATAATTATACTATATAAATATAAAGGTAAACACAAGTACTATTAACATAGACTTGTGTTAATAATCATGTAAATAAATAAATAAATAATAAATATATAATAATTCAATAAATAAATAGAACAAACAACAAATATTTAATACTCATTAATCATAAAGATTAATAATATCGCAGTCATACAATAAAAGAATACATAATTAAATACAAAGAAATTATAACATTTACATAGCGATCAAATCAAATAATATATACAATTTAGTAAAAATAAGAAGACTAATATTCATAAGTAAATATAATATTAATAACAACAAATAATCATGTAAACAATCATTGTATATGATAAACATATAAGTAAAAAAAATATAATAAATAAATAAAACAATAAATAAAGAAAAATAACCATAACATCTAATCATGCTAAATCATGTGAATATGCATCACAACTAATATAGAGGTTCTCGAATTACAGAAAATGGTGTAAGAACGGATGAAAACAGTCCGAAAATGAGCTGAATGAGACCAAATCGAGCTGAACCAGATTGAACCGAATGGAATGGACCAACCCAGCCTGGGTTAACTGGAAAATGGGCTGGGTTGACTGGGTGGGCCTAACTAGATTGGCACACTCGAACATGGACTAGCGGGCTGGTGAACAAGATCAGGAAGCAGATGCGGATGCGAGTGCTGGCAGGCAAACGCGACACTGGTAAACAAGCCGAATGGGGGCGGGTCAGCTGTGTACGTCGCTGGAAAACACCGATGGCAGCGTGGCTGGGGTCATCGCTAGTTGGGATTGAGGGCTCATGCAACGAGGATCATGATGGTGGTGGTGGTTGGCGGAGTCCGGTCGGTGGCTAGCCGAAAATCTGCTAGAAAGAGGAGGTATTGCCGCCCGGTGTGGTGACGATGCCGGTGGTGATCGTGGCCGCGGCAATGGTCATGGGTGGTTTCAAAATGGAGATCTCAACAAAGGTAATCTCTCTGGGTGGTCAGATCGGCCGGAGGAGGCTCGCCGCGCTGGAAAATGACCCGAACAGTGGTCGCGGTGGCGAAAATCAGCTATATAAACTTCATTGTCAGCAGCGATTATGGTGGTGCCAGTGGTAGTTGGTGGTACGAGTGGAAAGCCGACAGCGAGGTAGTCATGGGGTGCTTGTCCCATGGCCGGGGACGTGCCACAGGCTTGCTGACGGCGAGCCGACTTGGTGGCTGCACTAAGGGTGTAAAGTTCTGAAAATGTGGGAATTCTCTAGAAATAGGTGGGTAAAACTAGGGTTGAGTGGACGACCCAATCTTGCCACGCTGTCACGATCAGGACATTCGACAATTCGTGGCCTAGTGGGGCTCACCTATCTATATATACAATATAAATATGGACGAAAGATCGGATCGAGGCCCTCCAAAGTCATAACTGACTTGAGTAATAAAAGTGACTCTATAGGTGTGAATCGTTGTAAAAAGGCTAAATAGGCCTCGAATGCTGAACTCAATTGAATGAAAATCTACAACTCAATCAAGTTGGGCCCACATGGGCACAATCCAGTCATCCCAAATTACTATGATGAATGAAAATGAGCTACCTTGAAAATCCCAAACGAATACTAAACATCCAACGGCCTAAATGTAGGCCTAAAACCCTAGCTAACTCATACAAAGCATATGTATACCTCGCGTATACACTGATAACTCATGCTCTGATCATCTACATGTTGGGCACACTCAGCCACTATGATATGCTTATAGGGCTATTTGGGCCCGTACTCATAGTCTAAAATTTTGTGCTGGCTCAAGCTTGTTCAAACCAACTCGATACAGACTTGAACCGAAAAAATTACAATCGGATAATACCCTACCCCAAAGTTGGGGTTTTGCATATGCCATGACAACCAACCTACATAAATATAAGAAAACGTGTGAGCAATAAGTGTCATTGAGTCCCAAATAACTAATACGAAAAACAAAAAAACTAGCAAATAGACAACCCATTTTCCACGTGAAAACTGAAATGATACAAAACTTCTCCACACACACCATCATAATCATATCAGACTAATAAGATAAATAAATGGTAACATGTTGTACTACACATGAGTCAGAATCTGGTCAATGGCAACATGCCCTTGGCCAATAGGCCTAACTGATCACAATTGAAACATGGCATAATCTGGAAATACTCAACGAAGTGCATGTACGTGTTGAGATACACACTACTAGAGGGCACCACATGGGTAATCATAATCACTTAATTAACCATTAACCAAGCACCATAGGTGGGCAATAGTTGTACTCCTCGCTTAGCATCATGCTCCCATCCACCATGTGTACACCAAAAATTTTAAAACGTATAATAAGGCTTGTGTAGGGTTATTCAAATAGCGTTAAAGTACAGCTTTTGAGCTTGATCTTGCATTTTGAAAATTCATTAAAGGATCTCATCCTTGAGGTTTTATTAATTCAAAAAATTAATAAGATGACCTGTCAAAACTGAGATCAAATAAAACACCACTACCTACAGTGTGAAAAACAAAACACATGAGCCAAGTAGTAGATCAGACTGAGGGAAAGTTCTGCCATACATAAGAAGAGCTCCTTGTCTTACCATGACAAGCTCGATTCCACATGGCCTAACAATGTAGACCACTATTTAAACCATGTATGATGCACGTGTGCAATGACATACAAACAATCCTAGATGTGGCAAATGACATGACATGTGAAGAAGAAAATTAAACACACAATACATCACATTACACTCACAGATTGGCAAATCAAATAATGATGTTGAAACAAAGATGTTAGTATTTTATGAAATACATTTTGGGTTTTAACCCGCATACTTAATTGTAACTAAAGATAATTAAAGTGCTCGTACAGTTCAGGGCAATTTAGCTTGAGATATGTACATGCTAATCGAGAATAAGACCTGAGTAAAATTATGAGAAGTAACTTAAATTGTCAGACAAATTATTTAAACTTAACTCCGATGATAATTTTATCATATTGACTTTAAATTAACTGAAATTGAAAGATATTGAATCATATATATCTGTTAAACTTTCACTAGAGAAGTCAAATCAACGCACATCCGTACCCATTAATTAAACATTAATTTATTATTAAATAATCTGATAATTTTCCATTAATTAGGATAATTAAGCAAATTATTACTTAATTTAAGATTTTTAGACCATAATCAATTTGATAACCAAACACAGGTTAAAATATTATTATTTTACTTATTAAATTAATTAACTATTTTCCAAGCAAAATGAGGTAACCCGAACATGGACAAAATATTTGTAAAGTTTTAATGTTTTTTATAGTTTGGACTGTTATTAGGTGGATTAGTCGATAGATTTTACATTTCAGAGTGAAACAAGCAATTCATTATGATTTATTATGAAAAATCTCACAAATTTATTAAAATTAAAATTTTAAATACCGAATCAATAAGGTAATCATAATGATTAACATGTTAGGATGATTGTAACACCCCGAAAAAAATAATTAGGTTATTTTATTTAGGGTTTTATAAATCTTAAAACGAATCCACAAATAATATTTAATTAAATAAATTCTTAAGAATCAATATCATTTATAAACATTCGTATTCACTTAATAGTAAGTTTTTGACTTTTCATTATCACACAAATGATATAGTAATGAGTGATTACGTTCTTTTCTATAAAATTTAATGTAATAACTTCTTAAATTCCACACATAGTAAAAAATTTAATATAATGACTTCTTGAATTCCACACATAGTATTCTATATAAAGGAGAGTTCTATTGTTACATGAAACATCCTTTGGATAGCTTGTGAGCACATTTGGCTTTAGAGAAATTACATTAATATTAGGATCATGTGTTGTAGTTGAAGATACCTCATTATAATTCTCAGGTCTGTATAATCATTTGAAATGTTGTACTTTCTCTTCTTAGCGGCTCTAGTCGGCCTGAGCCCAGATTCGACCACCATGCACTGGAACGCAATTGGGGTCAAGGAATTGACTCAATCCAACATGGGGCCACACTTTTAAAATTACTATGTGTGTCTGTATAATTATTTGAAATGTGATATTGTTCGTAAAAGTATTTAAAATGTTGTATTTTCCCTTGTGGACAACCTGGTCAGCCTGAGCCCAGATTTGACCACCATGCACCGAGTGCAACCGGGGTTAAGGAATTAACTCAGTCTGACATGGGCTATGCCCTTCATAATCCAATAATGGACATGTCAGAATGGACTTCACAGCCATAATACAATAAATTAGACATGGCAGATTGGACTTGGCAGATTGGACTCGCTAGCCAATTACGAACATGGTGGACTGACCCATCAGCCAATAGATGGACATAGTGGACTGACCCATTAGCCAGCTAATAGACATGGTGGATTGGACTCACCAGCTGATAACGGACATGGTGGATTGGACTCACCAGCCGGTAACGGACATGGTGGATTGGACTCACCAGCCGGTAACGGACATGATGGACTGACCCATCAGCCAATAAATTGGACATGGTGGATTGGACTTACCAGCCAATTGACGGACATGGTGGACTGACCCATCAGCCAACTAATGGACATGGTGGATTGGACTCACTAGCCGATAACGGACATGGCGGATTGGACTCGCCAGCCGATAATGGACATGATGGATTGACCCATCAGCCAATATATGGACATGGTGGACTAACCCATCAGCTAACTAATGGATATGGTGGACTGAACCATCAGCAAAAAAATGGACATGTTGGACTGGTCACAATAGCCATTATTATAGATAATGATAGGGAGTTTATGGACTTGTTTTATTTAATTATACGGCTTAGTATTTTTATCATTAATGCGGAATTGCCTGCGCAGGTATGAGCATGGAAGGATGGGTAGAGTCGGGACAGCTCGAGGACTCTATTATTGGACTATTCTTTTCTCGAGATTGTTTGCGTGGCAGTGAGATGTTGGTTCGAATCATAGGACTTAGATTATTCCGAGCATTTATATAGTAAATTTATTTTTGTGGATTTCTTAAAAGTCCTGAAAATTAATAGAAAATTAATTTATGAAACATTTAGTTTCATAATGTAACACCTAGTTGTTGGCTCGAAACAAGTGGGTTGTTACAATGATGATCAATTATTCTACATGACCTAAACAAGGTTTCTACATGCATCAAACTCAAATCATGTCAGAAAAACAATGAGAAGAGGGAAAGGAGAGGTGTACCAAACAGGGAGAAGGGGGAGAAGGAATATGTAAAACCTCATTTTTGGGTTAAGGTTTTACTCGATTTTAGTTTTTTCCTGTTTGGGTCAATATCAAGTCAGTTCAAGCAAGCTCAAGCCAGACTAATTTTCAGAATATGAGTATGGGGCCCAGATGGCCATATGAGCGTGTTGTGGAGGCTGAGTATGCCCGACATGCATATGATAGTTTCAGTTATGATACAATAAAGCATGAGTTATCAGTGTATACTTGAGGTATAAATATAATTTTTATGAGTTAGCCAAGATTTTAGGCCAAGATCTAAGTCGTTGCAGCATTTAGTATCCGTTTGGGATTTTCTAGGCATTTCATTTGCATATAGCATAGGAATTTCGGATCACCAGGTTGTGCTCCATAGGCCCATCTTGATTTTGTTTAGGGTCTTAAGGTCCATTTAACCTTCTTACCTAAATTCCCACCCACAAAGTCACTTTTAGAACTCGAGTTAGTTTCGACCGTGGACGGTCTCAATCCGAACTTTCCATCTATATGTATATTGTATATACTCATATGTCGGCCCCACTAGGCAATGAATTGTCAGATGTCCCAATCGTGCCATTTGGCAAGATTTGAGCCGTACATCAGCCTTATCTTCACCATGTTATACTTCCAGAGATTTTTTCACGATTTCAAATTTTACACTCTTTAGCGCCACCACCATTTTGGCTCGCCGCCAGCGAGTCTCCGCCTCGGCCCTAGCCATCGGATCAGTTGATCATGACCAACCTACGGCCGGCTATCCGTTTGTACCAACCATTGCCACTGGTGCCATCGCAGTCTTCACTGGTGACATCATTTTTCCAGTCAATCTCTGTCGCTGTGGCCGCCAGTTCAGGCCATTGTTTGGCACCAGCGAGTGTCCTCCAGTGAACCCAACCACCCTGACAGTTTCCCCTCAATGATATCTATGATTTGGGACTGACACTGACCTCCGTTGTGGACCACGATCGCGCCTGCGGCATCGCCGTACAGGTCACCACCACCAGTACGTTCCCTGTCCTCCCCTCTATCAATCGTGACCTGTGGCAACCTCTGCTATGCCTTCGTGGGCATTTTCCAGTGATGGGCACTGCCGCCCCTGTCTGCCTTGTTTGCTTGGTTTGCAGTCCGCTTGCTCGTGTTGTAGTGCCGCCGGCCTGATCGTGGTCACCAGCCCGCCAACCCATGTCCGAGTCCACCCATCTAGTCAGGTCCGCCAGCAAACCCAGCCCATTTTTCAGTTAACCCAGGCCTGCTTGGTTCAGCCCAATCGGTTTGGTCTAGTTCAGCTCGGTTGGCTCCGGTTCAGCTCATTTTTGGACCGATTTTGTTAGTTCTTCTACCGTTTTCGGTAAGTCGAGAACTTTTATATTAGTTTAGATGCATATTCACATGATTTAGCATTATTGGATGTTATTGAGCGTGGCGCGGCGGGGTGGCGAGCTAGGGAGGGGGCGCGTCTGGGCGCCCGTTGTCGCAAGGGTGGGAGCCGCGGTGGGGACGGGTGGGGCGGGAGGTGGGTTGTTGGGGTGCATTGCCGCGGCTGACCCCGGCATCGGGAGGGGGTGGTGTCGCCCAGCGTTGGGGCGGCGGGCCAGTAGGGGAAGAGGTGGGGCGGCTAGATCCACCGCCCGTCACCGCCGGTGATGGGGGAGGAGGGGTCGCCACGAGGAGGGGTTGCGTCGCCGGCCCGTCGGCCGGGGGTGGTGACCGGCGGGGCAGGTGTGGCGTTCGTCGGGGCCATTGGATTGAATCCAACGGCTGGACGGCTCATGTATAGTGCACTCATATATATATATATATATATATATATCGTTATGTGTATGTTATTATTTATTTATATTTAATTATGTATTCTTATATTGTTTGACTATGATATTATTAATATTCATGATTAAGGAATATAACTATTTGTTTGTTTGTTTGTTTATTTATGGAATTATTATATATTTATTTATATATTTACTAACATGGGTATATCTTGATATTTACTTTTTCTTACTCATGTATTTATATAGTGTAATTATATTATTATTTTATGATTAGACTATTATTTATGTTATGTTTATGTATTAATTATTTGTTTAATTATTATAAGTGCACTTCCTTGTTTATGTATTTATTTATTGTTTATTATTATGATGTCTCGATTTGCATGCCACGAGTTTAGTTATAGGTTTGTTAGCATTGTTTTCTTTATTACGATGTATTGATGATATGAGCCGACACCACGAGCATGCATTATATAGAGACATTAGTATTTTACTTAGTAGTGGATTCAAATGCAGGGTTCAGAGTTCATGCTCGCTGTAAATGTGTAGATACTTTTAGAGCTTGGACCACAAACCCATAGGAATCTCCTCTCTACTTGACTCCTTGCGTGTAGTGTTTTATCATGTTTTATACATAGGATGGCATTAGAAGAGTTTTATCGGATCCCTCCAATGTCAGGCCATTTAGCCGCGTTTTCTATGCATGTTTAAAAAATTACAAGGATGAGATCCCTTATTGGTTTTCGAACTAAAGTTTCATAAATATATGAAAGAAGCCTCTTTCCTAAGCTATTTTATGAGTATACGCATTTTTTACGGATTTCACGAATAAGAGAGTGAGTGGTATGGAGATATGTATGAATCGCACTAGTACTCCTTCAAACCCCGAGGTAGTGTGGTGTATGAAGGTATTGTGTAATACAACACATTTATGAAATTTGTGGTACTAACTTAACTGTTCCTTTTACCACTCGAGTACCGTGGTGGGTGATATGGAAGATGTGAGGGCACTTAACTTAAGTATGTTTGCTTACCTGCCAGTGTGAGGCTATCTTGAAGTTTCATAAGTTTTCGTGGGTAATGGAATACCAATTTGTAAATTTGTATTAGTAATTTTTGGGCCAATAACATTCGTTACTCAAGTGGTGTCAATTGTATTTTGTTTGCAATCTTGAATTGACTTTGGTGGGAGGACAGATGAACCCTACACACTTTTGAGCTAAGCGCAGCTATTTACTTTCTTACTTTTATTTATGCTCAATTTGTTTTGATGTGTATTTGACGATGTCTTCCATTCTCATGACACCAAGATAGTTATTTCGATCTATTTTATCGATCGAGTTGTACCGATCGACAACATTAAATATGACTCGACTCGATCGTAACATTTTTTATTCAGTTTTTAAGTCAACCGAAATTAGCGTGTTACAGAAGATGAGGAGGAGGGGAGGAAGAGGAGGAGGAGGAAAGGGGCTGCGATGGCGGGATGGAGGTGGTGAACAGTGACAGTGGTGTGCCCTGGAAGGGATGGGAGGAGGCGGCCAAGGAAAGAGGTGGCAAAGAAAAGGGTGAGGGAAGTAAGGGGAAGGAAGAGGCAGGGGTAGGGGGAAGGAGGAGGAAGAGGAGAAATAGAGTGGGGGGAGGGGGAGCGTTTGGCTAGGAGGGAGTGAGGAGGATTGGCCAAGAGAGAGGGAACAAAAGAAAGAAAAGAAAAGAAGGGAGGGAGAAAAGGAAAGAAAGAAAAATAAAGCGGGAGAAAAGGGAAAGAAAAGAGAAAAAGGGAAGAGGAAAAAGAAAAAATAAGAAAGGATAGGGAAGATGTAAAGAGAGAAGAGAGAGACAATGAAACATGAAGAGAGAGAAAGAGAGAAAAAAAAGAGTGAAGGAGGGAAAAAGGAGGAGAGGGAAAAGTAATGCCCGGTGGTACACCCCAATGCATTGCAACCCTAACGTGACATGCTGCCATTGGGTATACTAAACAACCAAAATAACATGGGCTTTGTCTTGGCGATTGGGGTAAACAGAAACAACTCATAGGTAGACACATCCAATGCCCAGACTCACCATACCACACAAATGATGCCATTAGAACCAGACCGATTGAACGGGACTAATTATATGCTATTTGGATCGAACTGAAAATAAACTAGCATAAAACACCGGACAGCTGGGTATTGCATATAACTTCATCTAAGACTTTTGGTGTATACTTTACAAACTATCATGTGTTCATTTGATTTATTTACTTTATTTGTTATTGTTTTTGACTTGCACTATGTTATTTTTTAGACATGCCCAATTTATATATGTAATTTTTTTCCATATTTGAGGTACTTGAAGAGACATTATTGGTGCATGTTTTATATTGCTTTATTTATTGGCAATTAATTTATGCTTATTTATATGTCAATTTGTGCGCTGATTTATGTGGTGTTCAATTATTTCACATAAGCACATACACATGCATGTATTATGTAAAATTGTTTGCAGTGTTATTCACGAGGGTAATACAATATTAGTTGATAGTTTTTGAGCTTGATTCAACACCATTTGGCTCCCCAATTCTATTAGAACTTGCTTTGATTTATCACTCTGACTATCGGATTTGATTATATATCATTAGAAGAATTAAATGGGCGTCTTATCATAAACTACTAAATTTGGCTCATTTCATTGTTTTGATTTTCATGATTAATAACCTTTGAGTATGAGATCCGTCAAGTTATTTTTTAAAATAAGATTCACCTTAAGTTGTCATTAAGCCTATTTATGTGATTCCCTTCTCATACCTATTGTATATGTATGTTTTATGGATTTATTTGTGGTGTGAAGAGATAAAGGTATGCATGATTAGCTACCTATGGACAAGCCCATGAGTATGTTAGGCATAATAAGGTTAAACCACCCGTATATCTTACTTGTCAAACTCTGTGAGTTGATATGGACCGTGCATTTATGGGCTGTGCATTTACATTTCTGTGTAGAGATTTTCACATGGAAGAGGCGTAGATTACACAGGTATCATATTGTGCAGCACATGTCATGACTGTAGTGTACTTGATCATGTCTTTGGAGCTTTGATAATCTAGAGAGGTCGTTAGTTGACTATGTATGGATGGCTGCATAGGGTGTGTGTGTGTGTGATATATATATATATATATATATATAATATACAATCATGATAGAAAAAAAACTTTAAAATGTTGAAAACTTTAAGAAACTTAGTAAGAGTTATCAAATTCAATTAGATGGTGGAGATTAAAAGATGGAGTTAGTTATATAACTAATAGAAAGAAAAAGTTTGAAATTTGAGAAACTTTGATAATCTTCTCAAAGCTCTCTCCATAATGGGATATTGAGATGGACTATTTATTTGGAATTTTTTGTATAATGGATCCTTGTTTATTTATTATTTTTTAAAAAATAATCTTTTGGGATCAATAAGTGGGTTCTATGGGTGGTGAAGGTCTAACTGGTATGGCTAGCCATTGTGGTTGGTAATCAGGCAGGAGAATTTTTGTGTGGAGTTTAGGTAGATTTGGTCTTGTTGGTGGATAAGGACTTTTGGGTATTAGAGGATATTAAGAGATTTTTGGGGAGTTGGGCACTACGCACGTTAAAACCCTTTTGGGCAAGTCTTCATGTTTTTCATCATCGCCACTTTTTCTCCTTTCTTTTTCTCATCCTATTCCCCCAAAACGCTCTCCTCCTCCTTCCCTTTTATTGGTTGGTATCCTCTTGCACCCTCTCGTTGCGCTTTCTTTTCCTACGCTCTTATTATCATACATGCATACATTCCATCATTTCTTCTTTTTTCTTTTCTTATCTCCTTCTTTCTTGTTGTCACTATCCTTTTATTTTATTTTCTGCTTCTTGTTGTTTTGTGGATTAAATAAATTACTATGTCTAGTGTTTATTAGTAATATGATTAATATCCTTGTTTGTAATAATTAATATTAATATTATTAATGTTTCATATTATGACAAGTATTGTTAACGTTAATCAATGGTATGTGTTAATATTGGTATTATATTGAATATTGGTTATTATTTGCTTAGTTAATTAATTATTGTACTAAATCTTAAATAGGTAATATAATTATTTCATGTTATTGTTGTTTGTCAATATATGTGAGAATAAATTTATGATTTATATATGTTGTATACAAATTTTTATTATCAATTAATTAATGAAATATATTTTAAATTATTTACAAAATTTTTATGATTAATTTAGATTATTAAAAAATGATCTTTTCTTATCTAAGTAGTTAGTACATAAAAGCGACCATGGTGATTAAATAAATAACCAATTTATGCCTATGAATAATTATAGTTGGGTTAGGGTTAAAAAACCATATTAATCCATGGGTAGTTTGATGTCATTATATTGATTAA
Source organism: Piper betle (assembly GCA_033002965.1). Taxonomy (NCBI): domain Eukaryota; kingdom Viridiplantae; phylum Streptophyta; class Magnoliopsida; order Piperales; family Piperaceae; genus Piper; species Piper betle. The sequence continues at coordinate 25,569 of JAURVB010012499.1, read as the reverse complement.
TTGTCTGTAGTTGTATTATAAATTTATGAGTAAATATCGCTAGTTATAAGTGATTAATGAAGTAAGTTTTCACCTTTATCACCAATGCAATATTAATTAATAACACGTTAATTGTAATATAATTGTTATTACGCTATGTTCAAGGTTTAAAAATTAAGGAAGAAGTAGATAAAATTGATTATTTTAATAATGAGTCATTTAAGGTAGAAATATGGGTTATTAAAATATTATTTTGTGATAAACACAAGTGTTGAAATATAATAGCTTGTTTAAATAAACAAAGTTCAAACCTTTATCGAGTTAATCTAGCCCAATACGAGACATAAAAAGATTAAAATTAAAATGAATTGATCTCCCGTAATACCGAAAGGGGTGTCAGAGGACCCACTATACACTTTTGATATTGAAATGGTGGGTTTGAATAATATCGGTAACAATAAGTTGGGCATTTGGCGGATATATACATGTATTGGAGGGTAGCCTCAAGGGGAGGCACCTCTAAAGGCATGAGCTTAGCATTGGTTAATATAATAAGATAATTAAAATGATAAAAATTTGACATGAGTATTGTTTTATTTTCACTTTTATTATACAACTTAATGATTTCAACACCAACATGACATTGTGTTTGTAGGTTTGTCTCCATGTTGATGTTTGAGAAGGGAATTCGACTTCCGTCAAGGACAATGATAATATTAGATTTATGAACTTTTTTATTTTAATTAAGTTAAGCATGGACAATTAAAATAGTATAAAAGAGTGAGGACAAGTTCAAGCTTTACTATTTTATTGACCGTTACAAGTTAAATTGAAATAAAATGGGTAAGTACTTTTTAACCTTTAAAAAAATGGTAAAAATATGAGATAAATTTAACTACACCATTGTCATTTTGAAACAGTAATGACAAATGTCTCTATCATTACTATTTAATTGATTTACCACTTTTGAAGGTGATTTTTTTTTTGTAATAAAAAATTTTAATTATTGATCTATAAAGAATTTACATTATTATATCTTTTAAACGTTTGTTTAATGTAAATATATAGTGCAAGTGGTAGCTAATTTCTGATCTAGGCATGGATTTTATGTTGCCAAAGAGTTGAGTTCAAATAAAAAATTACCAATTATTAATTGTTTACTAGTGGTCAAAATAATTAGGTCGGTAGTGGTAGATGATTAGCAAAGTGAGAAACGGTGCGGTACAAATAGTCGAGAAAGTCGCTAATGGTAATGGTCAATGCCTTTGACCACACCATGACCACACTTATTGCAGCCCTAAATTCTTTGAGCTCCTATGTTGAATTGAGACTTCCTACTTGTGATTCCCTAGTAGAGACTAGGTCCTCCAATAACTCACGTTGCTCTATATACATATTTTATCCAAGTGACTATAACTCTTGTGAAAAAGTAATTTATTTTTGCGTTTCATGCATGCTTTTGCCATGTGTTGACTAGTTGTCATTGAGCTTTCATGTCTTTCTAGTTCTCTAATAAATATATTTATGAAATTATTGCATTTTTTAGTTGTTTCTTTTGTTTTTAATATAGTTTGTAAATCTTAACTTGTAGAAAAGAGGTTGTGTTAGGTTCTACAGGAAAAACAATCAAGATTCGAAAGAGGAAAGCCAAAGTTTATTCCAAGCATGCACCTGAAAAATTATGGATGTGGGCTTACATTCTACACGGAGATATCCCCATGCTTCATATCTCTATATATGGCCCCATACTCATATTGCAAAAAAAAAACATCAAAGAATGTAAAGAATAAAGAAAAATAAAGAGATATAGAGAGAAGCGACAGAGATAGACAATTTTGCGAAAAGCAAAAACCGAACAGAAACAAAACCTGATTGCTTCCTTTGCGAAATGGTTCGGTTTGGTATTCGGTTGGGCAGTTGAGAAACCAAGTTCGATATTGATATTTTGGCTTGGAGACAAACCGAACTAAATTAACCAAAATAATCAAATATTTTTTTAAAAAAGTATAAAAAATATATTTTATATTAATTATGTAACCCCTGATTTTAGTTCACCTTATCACCAAATAAAAAATGCTACGATTGAGTTAAGTCATATTTAAAGTTGTTAGCTGGTAAAATGCGATCAATAAAATAGATCGGAACAACCCGCTTGCTGTCAAGAGAATGAAAGATATTGTTAAATATGTGTCAAGACACATTAAATATAAATAAAAATAAGAACAAATAAATACCACTAAGCATAAGTGTGTGTATCGTTTATTTATCCTCCCACCAAAGTCGACTCAAGACTTTAAGACCTACTTATATAATACGAAAAATATCAGTAACGAGTGATAATCAGTCGAAAAATTTGTACTCCATTACCCACGAAAACTTATGAGACATCAAAATTGCCTCACACTAGGCGGTAAACAAACATATTTAAACAAGTGTTGGCTCGCATGCACGACTTATATTCATATTCATACATACAATGCTTATGCCCTTACATCTTCCATATTTTACCTGCCATGGTACTCGAGTGGCAAAAGGAAGAGTTAAGTTAATGCCACAAATTTTGTAAATATGCTATGTCACGCAGTACCCTCATACACCGCACTACCTTAGGGTTTGAAGGAGTACTAGTGCGGTCTATACTTATCTCCATATAGCTCATCTCTTATTCGTGAAATCTATAAAGAAGTGCGTCCTTATATAATAGGTTTAGAGAAGAGGCTTATACCATATATTTTTGGAGCTTCAATTCGAAAACTAACAAAGGATTTCATCCATGTAGTTTTATTAAACATGTGTAGAAAACATGGCTAAATGACCCAACATCAGAGGGATGCGATAAGACACTGCCGATGCCGTCCTAAGTCTTAAATATGATTCAAACTCAACACGAATGGAGTCAAGTGGAGATCAAGTAAATGGAGAGTCCTACAGACCTGTGGTGTAAGATCCAAACGCATAGACACATCTACGGCGAGCTCGGACTTCTTAACCTACATCGAAACCCACCACTAAGTAAAATACCGATGTCTTATATATGATGCATGCTCATGGTGTGTGCTCATATCATAAACACATCCTAATGAAAAAGACCGCTAAATAGACCTAAAACTAAACATACGGTACGCAAAACAAGACATAATAAAGGAAATAACTAATAAATAAACAATAAATAAATAAATACACTCATGAATAAATAGATAAATAATAATAATCTAATCATAAAATAATAATATAATTATACTATATAAATTTACGGCTAAACATAAGTAAATATCATATGTGCTCATGGTAGTAAACATATAAATAATTAAATAATCAAATAATTAAATAAATAATAATTCAATAAATAAATTGTTAATACTCATTAATCAATCATGAATAATAATAATATCATAGTTACACAATACAAGAATACACAATTAAAAACAAATAAATAATAATATATACACGAACAAATAAATAGATAAATAAATAAATATATATATACAATTTAGCAAACATAAATAAAACTAATATTAATAAGTAAATATATCATTAATAATAATAAATAATCATATAAATATGCATTATAAGCAATAAGTACATGAACAATACGAAATGAAAAATAATAAACAAATAAAACAATAAATAAAGAAAAATAGTCATAACACCCAAACATGCTAAATCATATGAATATGCATCTAAACTAATATAAAGGTTCTCGAATTACCAAAAAATGGCCAAAAATGGGCTACAACTGAGCTGAACTAGACTGAACCGACCTAGTTGGGCTGAGTCATCATGGTCTGGGTTAATACACTGCTGGCTAGGTCAGCTGCGATGGTTTGGAGTGATGGACATGGACACGGGTTCGCACTGGCAAACTTGAACATGGCCAGGCGGACTCAGACGATGGTGGCAGATGCAGTCACCGGCATATGAGCCGAACGGAGGATGGTGGTGCCCGTTGCAGGAAAACGCTAATGGCAGCATGGCTGCGATCGGTGCTGGTTGGGAATGACGGTGGGGAGGACGGGGAACATGATGATAGTGACGACTAGCAAGGTCTTGCCGTCGGCTGGCCCGTAAAGAACCGAAAAGATGCGGAATCGCTCCGGGTGCCGTGATGTCGCTGCAATCGCGGCCGCTGGTGGTAGTTGTGGGTGGTCTCAAAATGAAGATCTCGGCAAGTTGAAGTTGTGTGGGCGGGAGGATTGGCCGAAGGTCGCTTCCTGGCATCGGAAAATGACCCGAAAGGGTGGCGGCAGCGGTGATGAAAAGTGATAAAACCTCGGTCACCAATTGCGGCTGTGGCGATACCAATAGTGACGGTGGGTACAACCTGATAGCTTGTTGTGAGGTAGTCACAACCATACCGATCTAGTGGTCAGAGAAGGGGTGGGGTCTCGCCGGCGGTGAACCAAATTGGGAAATTTCTATAAATCCTCAAAGTCATGAGAAACTTCTATAAATAATCACAGTACAAAAGAGTGCTGACGTGGACTGCTCAGATCTTGCCACGTGGCACGTTTGGAACATCGTACAACTCATGGCCTAGTGGGGCCCACCTATTGTATGTGTAATATACATATAGAGGGAAAGCTCAGATCGAGAGTGTTCAAAGTCAAAACTAACTCAAGTCCTAAAAAAGACTCAATAAGCAAGAATCGAGGCGAGAAAGCTACATGGGCCTTGAACCTTGAACTCAATCGAACTGGGACCACAGGGAAACAATCTGGTGATCTAAAATCCTTATGATGCATTTAATGAGATGCCCTGAAAACCTAAGTGGAAACTAAACGTTGCAATGTTGTAGATATAGTCCTAAAATCCTAGCTAACTCATAAAAATAACATGTATACATCGTGTATACACTAATAACTCGTGCTTTACTGTATCATAACTAAAACTATTATATACATGTCAGGCATACTTAACCTCAATAACATGCTCATATAGCCATTTGGGCCTCATACTCATATTTTTAAAATTGTTCTGGCTAGAACTCGCTCTAACCGAATCGAGAATAGTCCGAATTGGGCAAACTACAAGCAAGTAAAACCCTTACCCTAAGTTGGGGTTTTAAAATTATCATAATATTATAATACTTTTATGATTAATTTTATTAGTTTAATAAGATATATATATATATATAATTATGTATTAAATATTTATGCCCACTAAAATAATAAAATAATTTTTATTAAATAATTGAACAAATATATTTTTTTATAACTTATTATGTAACACCTTAGTTTTGGGTTAGGGTTTTACCTGCTTGTAGGTTCCAGGTCCGGGACAGTCTTAACTCAGTTCAAGCGAGCTTGAGCCAAAACAATTTTGAGAATATGAGCATGTTATAGAGGCTGTGTATGACTGACATGCATATCATGGTTTCAGTTATTAGATAGTAGAGCATAAGTTATCAGTGTATACACGAGGTATACATATGGTTTTTATTAGTTAGTGAGGATTTTAGGCCTAGATCTAGGCCATTGCAGTGTTTAGTATCCGTTTGGCATTTTCTAGGTATTTCTTTTGCACGTAGTATAGGAATTTCGGGTCACTAGATTGTGCCTCCAAGGGCCCAGCTTGATTAAGTTCAGGATTCAAGACCCATTTAGGCTTCTTGCATCGATTCCCGCTTATAGATTCATTTTTAGGACTTGACTAAGTTTTGACTTTGGACAGTATCGATTCCCGCCTATATATATATATATATATATATATTACACATACCCATACGTGGGTCCCACATGACCACGAGTGGTCAGATGTTCAGATCATGAATATATCCATATGTATATTACACATACCCAAAGGTGGGTCCCACTTGACCACGAGTTGTCAAATGTTGAGATCGTGCCACATAGCATGATTTGAGCCGTCCACGTCAGCCCTGGCTAACCATGTTATATGTCCAGAGAGTTTTCACAATTTCAGAATCTGTAGCATTTAGTGCCGCCACTGCTTTGGCTTGCCGCTGGTGAGTTTCCACTTCGCCCCCGGCCACTAGATCAGTAGGACTGTGACCACCTCACGGCCGACTATAAGTTTGTACGCACGATTGCCATTGCCACTGGCGACGGTATTATTGTTGTTGATTTTTGCTACAGTTGCCACCTTTTGGGCCATTTTTTGACACCGACGAGCCACCTCTAGCTAGTCTGACTACCCACAAAGCTTCTATTCATCGAGATCTACATTTTGAGACTACCAATGATGACCACCACCGCTGTGATCGCCGCACCCCATAGTGATCGGCCCCCTTTCTGGCTATTTTTGGCCAGCCAGTGGCCAGACTCGATCGATCGTCACCACTAGAGCCTCCACCATGACGCTGCCTATCGATCGCAACCGGCAACTAACCCAGCCACGTCAGCGTGGCTTTTTGGTGATGGGCACCGCCGCCCCTTGTTGAACTTGTTTACCCATTTGCCTGTGACTACATCTTCCATCCACGTTTGCGTCCGTGAAGCCAGGCTCGAGTCCGCCAATCTAGTCCATGCCGATCAGTCCAGTTCATGTCCGCCCAGTCAACCCCAGCCCAATTTTCCAGTTAACCCAAACCGAGTTGGTTCAGCTCTGACTTTGTCTCGTTCAGCTTTGTTCGATCCGTTTTCGACGTGCTTTTTTTTAATTTGAGAACCCTTATATTAATTTAGAAACATATTCACATTGTTTAGCATGTTTAGATGTTATAAGTATTTTTCTTTATTTATTAATTATTTTATTTATTTATTCATGATTATTCATTTCTTATTATTTATATATTTGTTAACTATGATGAATGAATATGTGATTAATAATTGTTATTGATTTCTTATCATTTCATATACTCGTGTTATTATTTATACGAATTTAGGCTTATGTTCGTATATTTAATATTTATATTAATATTCTTCTTGATTAATTAATATTAGTCGTTTATTTATTTATTTATCTATCGATTTAATTATTTATTTGCTTGTTTATTTATTTAATTATTTATATGTTTACTAAAACGAGTATATATAATATTTATTCATGTTTAACCTTGTATTTATATAGTGTAATTACATTATTATTTTATTATTAGAGTATTATTTATGTTCATATATTTATTGTTTATCTAATTATCTATGAGTGCATTTCTTTGTTTATTTATGTATTTATTATTTATTATTATTATGTCTCAATTTGTGTGCTACTTGTTTAGGTATAGACTTGTTAGTATTATTTACTTTATTATTCAGGAACCCTCTATCACATGCTCATGGTTTTTGAACTTGAATTGTAAAAATTTATGATACAAGCCTCTTCCCCAAGCACTATTATATAAGTACATGTATTTTTATGGATTTCATGAACAAGTGAATTAGTGGTACGGAGATATGTATTGGCCATACTAGTACTCCTTCAAACCCTGGTAGTCAGTGAGGTCTGGTATGCAGCACATTTTCGGAATTTGTGGCACTAACTTAACTGTTCCTTTTACCACTCAAGTATCGTCGCAGGTGATATAGAAGATGTGAGGGCATATGCGTTGTATGTATAAATATGATTATGAGCCATGCATGCGAGCCGGCACTTGATTAAGTATGTTTGCTTACCACCCAGTGTGAGGCAATCTTGAAGTTTCATAACTTTTCATTGTTAATTGATTACCCATTTGTCAGTTTTTATGAGTTATTTTTAGACCACTATGGTCAATCGCAATATTTCTGATTCGGTTATTCAGTTTACCTAAATCGGGGTGTTACAAGTTGGTATAAGAGCCATGTCTTGGTCTATTTAGATGGAAGACTTGCTTTGAGCCAAGTGTGTGGGGTTGTCCTTAGCCAAGCTGACAATTATTTCATTTGGTATTTTTTCAGTGTTTGTAGAAATTATGAGATGGATAAAAGATTTTGATTTCAATAGATGCCAATATGGATCTCATGGGCATGCCATGATAAGTATAAAGACATGTGTTCGCTTTTACTATGCGGTAGATTTGGAGTACTTAGATGGTTCACATATTTAGTTAGTTGAAGTTGAGATAATAGTGGTCAGGAGTACTTGGAGCACAAATGAGAGTTTGGGGCAGATGACTTGGATGGACCACTTCCAGGAGATAATAGTGGATGTGGATGAGTAGCAAGGTGGATCTATAATCCCATGGACACTTCACCACTTCCCCCTCTTACACTAGTGTACATCTGTCCAAACAATATTATTGTTTACTCTTCACCAGATAGAGGCATGAACACATCGAGAATGAGCGAGATTACCTTTAACTGCAGATTTAGACGGTTGACTAGATATCACTCAATCTGTCAGGGCCAAATCAGTGATGGCTGCTGAGAACTAGTTAGTGTTTGTATGAGCAGTCACTCTAGATTCCATGAGATAAGTGTAGGTTCAACATTGGTTTGTCATTGTACGTGTCGCCACCATGATCCAGACCCCTCCGGATCAGACACACATGGTTGGATAACCTAAGCCAAGTTAATAGCAACTACTTGTGGGGAGTTAGACATATGGAAATAAACATGCCAAAGACAATAATGGGTTCCCAACGTACATGATTAGGAACAAACTTTAGCACCTGGATAGCACAACCACTGTCTGAGTTGCACAACCATCGTCTGACTTGCACAACCCCTATTAGAGTTGCCCAACCTCTGATTGTGATGCACTACCACCTACTGAATAGCACTACCATCATCCATGTTACTCAACCATCGATTGTGATGCAGTTGCACCATCAATGATGCACTACCATAAACCGTGATGCCTACCACCACCTGTGATGCACTACCACATATTGAGTGGAGCAGTTATTGTGGAAGTAAGGGCCAAGTAGTTAACTCCACCCTACAAGAGGACAACTACTTTAGGATGTTCTTAGCATTGCATAGAAACCACATGTCATGGCTTCGAAGAAGAGTAGAGGAAGAGATTGAGAACAAGATATAGCTAAGGTAACATCATCTAAGCAGAGGAAAGCTAGGCGACAATAGCATTATTTGGATGTGATGGCATATGATTGACTTTACCAGCTATCTTGCATACCATCACCTTGACCTGACATCCTTGGGTCAGATGTGTACTGCAAGATAGTGTTAGTGACAGTCTCACAGGGATCACCATACAGTGTTAGTGAGTCTTTTAGAAATATATATGGATAGAGTACGAGAACAAGATAGTATGATATCTAGATAGGATGACCATAGTGGTAAGATTGTTCAGTAAGCGTAACAGCATACATGTGATCCACAACCAGGGGTTCCACAGATAAGATGGTTATCAAATGATGAAATATGCAGTTTAACTCATTTAGAGTTTGGCCTAGCCAGAAAGAGATATTTAGCTCATATTAGAAATTTGGCATAGATGATGGGTTTAGTGAGGGAGCGTTCACTAGGGAGACAGTGTTTTCCTTGTGCTTAGTAGCCAACACGATTAGGCCTTTACCCTGAGACATAGGATTTAGCCTTTGCCCCAAGTATACGAGGCACCTCTGTGGTACCGTTTAGGACTTACAGTGCAGGTAGCCGATGACATACCAGTCAAGAGGAGATAACTTCACCCAAGCTTGGGAGTGATGCAAACAAGGATTGTAGTCTAATTGGATCACGCTGACTAGTTAGAAAGACACTAGTGTATGCTCATCTTAACTGATAGCTTTACTTGAGAGTCTACCACAACGATAGTAGTCATGTGAGTTAAGATTAGTGCTACAAATCGGTACCGGATGGCAGGTTACACACCACTGAAGAGTGGATGAGACACTTGTCAAACCTCACTATCATTCGCCATAAACTAAAGCGGAGATAATGGTTCTTTGGGTTTTTTGAACCCCATTTGTTTAGAAGTGCGTGACTAATACAGTATCGAGAAACACATGCCTACTATACATTGATTAAACTAGAGCCACCTAAGATCCATATCTTAGACTCATCGTTGATTGGTTGTTCCATAGGTTTGCCACCTATGGTGGAGTCTAATCATGATGATCTTTGAGACATGTCCATGGACCTACCTATATGTTTGAGCCACCCAATATCCTATACAAAGTTTTTCCATTACCCTTATGACTCAGACAGAGATCCACATTACATACCTAGTAGGATTTTCTCAGCTTAGTGTACTCTCCCAGCACCCCCGATCTCAAACTATCTGAGGATGAGACACTTCATAATTAGAGTCATAGAGCAATGTGACCTGTTTTTCTTACGAGATCCATTAACTTGTCTTGTGACCAGTGTGAGACAGAGTCAAGACTCGAGCCGAATATTTTCACACTCACCCTTCTAGATATATTAGCCCCTATTATCTATTTATCAAATGGTTAAGATGAGTAAACAATGACCAGTGTACATGCCACTGACTAGATGCAGGTCCTATAGTTCAATGCAGTGTATGTTTTCATACTCCTTGAGACACGCTATACATATACAGGTGTTCTCGCCTTCATTCCATCAGAGAGAGCCCTCTTCAACAGTAGTTAGTAGTTATGTAGATAGTTGCAAGAGCCATAGCACGTAGTAGAGTCAGCTACTTTGATAGTTGCAAGAGCCATAGCACATAGTAGAGTCATAGCAGCTGTCCTTGTTCGATTATGGAATAGAGTGAGATATTTGACTCATGAACGAGTTGGCTAAGAACTAACAAGAGGTCTAGTTTCTCTTACAGGGATATGTGAGTCTTTAACCTAGGCTGGTGACAGTGAACCATACAACTCATTAGTATATACCTTTAGTTGGTACTAGAGCCTACCATATGCTAGCAGGACTCGCTGGAAACCCTAGTATAGCCACATGATCTATAGAAAAGTGCCCTAAGGGTACACATTGTTGACCTATCACATTGAGGAGGATAAAGGAGACATGGGTAGATGTTAGGCCGCATACCTTGTGCCGACATATATTTTTTTTTGATGTAGCCCAGACTAGTACACTACAGTACTTTAGAGTACCTACTTGACCACCTGGGTGAACCTAGATTTTCCAGCCGAGGTCATTGCATTTCAGTCCCCATAGTTTGCAATGACCCTAGGAGCTAGTCCGATGAGATGATTGGAATATGTATGGTCAATCCAGTTAGATGATTCCAGCATGTATGACATGTTTCACCAGATGATTTGATCACATGTAGTCCGTCTAACCAGATTATTAAGGTGCTAGCAAGCTTTGTCAGTGTTCAGAGTTTGAGCTTCACATTGGTTGTTTGGGCCGTATGCAGCTACCCATTGAGGGAGAGCTACCCTCTAGGTTATAACTCAACAGCTTTACTTTTGCCAACTCAGATGACATCTTCAGTTGAGTCCTCTGATTGCAGTTGATGTGAGAAATTCTGAGAACGGAATTTTTATAAGGAGGAGAGGTTGTAAAACCTAGGGTTTTACCTGTCCTCTGATTGCAGTTGATGTGAGAAATTCTGTGAACGTAATTTTTATAAGGAGGAGAGGTTGTAAAACCCAGGGTTTTACCTGCTTGTAGGTTCCTGGTTTGGGCCAGTCTTAAGTCAGTTCGAGCAAGCTCGAGCCAGAACAATTTTGAGAATATGCGTATGAGACCCAGATGGCCATATGAGCATGTTATGGAGGTTGTGTATGCCCAATATGCATATGATGGTTTCAGTTATGATATAGTAAAGCATGAGTTATCAGTGTATACACGAGGTATACATATGGTTTTTATAAGTTAGCTAGGACTTTAGGCCTAGATCTAGGATGTTACAGCATTTAGTATCAGTTTGGAATTTTCTTAGCATTTCATTTGCATGCAGCATAGGAATTTTCGATCACTAGATTGTGCCCTTGTGGGCCCAGCTTGATTGAGTTTATGGTTCAAGGCCCATTTAGCCTTCTTGCGTCAATTCCTGCCTATAGAGTCACTTTTAGGACTCGAGTAAGTTTCAAATTTGGACGGTCTCGATCTGAACTTTCTGTCCATATGTATATTACACATACCCATAAGTGGGTCCCACTTGACCATGAGTTGTCGGACATTCAGATCATGCCACCACCCATATGTATATTACACATACCCATAGGTGGGTCCCACTTGACCATGAGTTGTCAGACATTTGGATTGTGCCACATGGCAAGATCTGAGCCGCCCACGTTAGCCCTGGCTTCACCATGTTATATATCTAGTGATTTTTCACAATTTTAGAATTTACACCGTTTAGCGCCGCCACCACTTTGGCTCATTGCCGGAGAGTTTCCTCCTAACCCTTGGCCCACTGGATCCGTATGACCATGACCACCTGGTAGTTGACTAGCAGTCGTACCCACGATTGCCTTCACCGCCGCCGCAGCGACCATTGGTGACAGCGTTGTTGCTGTCAATTTTTGCCGCCATCGCCACCCTTTTGGGCCTTCTTCCTGCACCGGCAAGCTACCTACGGCCAGTCCGACCACCCACACAGTTTCTATTTGCTGAGATCTCCGTTTTGAGACAACCCACAACGACCGTCGTGACCACGATCACCGTCCATGACGTCGCCGCACCCGGCAATGGTCCGCCTCCTTTCTTGATGTTTTCCAGCCAGCTAGTGGCTGGACTCCTCCGATCGTCTCCACTATAGCCTCCACCTTGACGCCCCCTGTCGATCCCGACTGGTGGGGAGCTGATGTCGGTGTTTTCTGGTGACGAGCACTGCTACCCCTTTTCAAACACGTTTACCCATTTGCCCGTGACCGCATACGTCATCCACTTTTGCGTCCTCCTAGCCATGCTCGAGTTTGCTAGTCTGAGCCCATGTCTGTGGTCCATTAGTCCAGTTCATGTCCGCCCAGTCAATCCAGCCCCAGTTTTTCAATTAACCCAGACCGAGTTGGTTCAGCTCAATTTGGTCTGGTTCAACTCAGTTTGGTCTAGTTCAGCCTCATTTCGACCGTTTCTCGACCGTTTTGGTACTTTGAGAACCTTTACATTAGTTTAGACGTATATTCATATTGTTTGGAGCATATTTGTATGTTATGAGTATTTTTCTTTTTTTATTGATTATTTTATTTATTTATTCATGATTATTCATTTCTTATTATTTACATATTTATTGACTATGATGAATGATTATGTGACTAATTGTAGTTATTGATAGTGTATATATTCATACATATTGTTATTGTTTATCTTATTTTATTTATTTAATTGATTGATTATTAATTAATTCCCACTCGTGTTATTATTTATTCATGTTTAGGCGTATGTTCACATATTTAATATTTATATTAATATTCTTCTTGATTAATTAGTATTAGTCATTTATTTATTTATTTATCTACTGATTTAATTATTTATTTATTTATTTTTAATTAATTATTTATATGTTTACTTAATGAGTATATATAATATTTATCTGTGTTTAACCCTGTAAGTAAATAATATAATTACATTATTATTTTATGATTAGAGTATTATTTATGTTCATGTATTTATTGTTTATCCAATTATCTATGTGTGCATTTCTTTGTTTATCTATTTATTTATTATTTAATTATTATTTGTCTCGGGTTGGGTGCCACATGTTTAATTATAAGGTTAGTTTAGTATTATTTTCTATGTTGTGATGTATTGATGTTATGATCACATACCACGAGCATTCATCATATAGAGATTTTAGTATTTTAGTTAGTAGTTGGTTCCGATGTAGGGTTTGGAGTCTGAGCTCACTATAGATGTGCAACTATGTTTGGAACTTGGAACACAAGCCCGTGGGACTCTCTTTCTTTGCTTGACCACTTGCGTGTGGAGTTTAATTGTGTTTTATACATAGGGTGGCATCGGTGGTGTTTTATCGGTTCCCTCCGATGTGGGGCCATTTAGCTGTGTTTTCTACACATGTTTAATAAAACTACCAAAATGAGATCCCTTGTTGCTTTCCGAACTTAAGCTCCAGAAGTTATAATACAAGCCTCTTCCCTAAGCATATTATATAAGTACGTGTATATTTATGGATTCACGAATAAGAGAATGAGTTGTATAGAGATATGTATGAACTGCACTAGTACTCCTTCAAACCTTGAGGTCGTGCGGTGTATGAGGGTACTGTGTAATATAGCACATTTCCGGAATTTGTGGCTCTATACTGTTTCTTTGTCACTCGAGTACTGTCACGGGTGATATGGAAAATGTGAGGGCGTAAGTGTTATATGAATATGATTATGAGTCATGCTTGCGAACCGGCACTTGCTTAAGTATGCTTGCTCACTGCCTTATGTGAAGCAATCTTGAAGTATCATAACATTTCGTGGGTAATTGAATACCCATTTGCGAGTTTCTATTAGTTATTTTTTAGACCAATAACATTCATTACCGACTTTTTCATATTATTTATGTTGGTTTTGCAATCTGGAGTCGATTTTGGTTGGGAGGACAGATAAACACTACACATGTTTGAGCTCAACGCAGTTATTTACTTTCTTACTTTTATTTATGTTTGATGTGTTTTAACGTGTGTTTAACGGTGTCTTCCATTCTCATGACACCAAGAAGGTTGTTTTGATCTATTTTTTGATGCGTGTCATACCAACCAATAAATTTAAACATGAATCGACTCGATCATAACATTTTTTATTCAGTTCTTAAGTTGAACCAAAATTGGGAGATTACATATTATGTAATGTTATTGTTCACTTACCGTCAGTTCGGTTCAGTTTGGTTTGTTTTTTGTCCTAATTCGGTTAAGTTTTGGTTGTGAAATCAGGCTATCAAACATAATTTGGTTAACTTGGCTCGGTTGGGCCGAACCAACCAACTGCTCACCCCTATGAGAGAGGATAGACTAAGTAAAGTAAAACAATTAAGTAAAGTTGTGGACCCTAGGCTTCAAGCCACTCAAGTTATCTTCGGTTTCTAATCCATTATAATTAGTTTTTAGTTGTTTTAGAATAATCTCTGATCAGTTCTTTCTCTTTGCTCTTGTAAATTGACTTAAAATTGTTCTTCATAATTTGGCAATCCTAGTAAAGCACTTTGCGGGATGATCTTTGATTTTATCACTTTATTACTTGAACAAGTTGTGCACTTGCAGAATACAAATATCATAACAGTTACTCCTTATATAAATCAACATATTGTTCTATCAAATTGTCCATATGTGGAAGTTAACTATTTTGTTGCTACCAAGTCATTACCCCACATTTCACCCAAGAATAAGGAAGTCTTTCTCAAGACAAGTTCAATCATCACTCCCAATAAATATGCAGGTCTGGATTATGATTTTTGACTTATCTATTATTCATGGATATGGGAGGACTTATGAACATGTATTTGTCATCAGATTATGGGTTATTAGGTGGTTGCATATCATTAAAGTTATGTATTTATTATGCATTTTTGGTTGTCATCCTTTTAAGACACCAAAAGGGTTGTTGATCCATGTTAGTAGTGTTGCATCTATAATAACCTCATGATATAATTTGTCTTTTAATAATATAGGGATCGGTTCCTACGTGAAGCAAATTAAGGGTGTTACAGATTTAATCTACCCACACTCCACACATGCACAAACACCAAGGAGGGGAGAGTGGTGTGAAAAGAGGGAGAGAAAGAGAGACTAATATTCTTTAATGACTAAGTTACCCTCCTAATATTCTTTAATGACTAAGTTACCCTTATTAGGTCTAGTCTAACTTGGAAAGCTAGACAAATACAATGGTTGAACCTAGTCCATAACCTTAAACCATGTTTGCCCTTGGGCACAACGTAAGTTCTCGACTACCTTGAACATGTTTGCCTCCACTTACATCAACTAATTAGTTATAACTAAGTGTCTAGCGTCATTAACTACAAATTTTTCATAATGGATAACTTATCAGTGATGTGGATTTAGTTTCCATGTGACCGTGGTCAGCCTATTTGTTGTTCTATTTTAATGTATCGCGTAAGTGCACGTATCAAGTTAGTAATAAAGTCATGGGTGAGTATTATTTCCATTAGGATTTGATGGTTGGGGCTAACTTATTATTGTGGGTGAATGAACTAACTATCTAACTATAGAAAGGGTGAAAACAAAATGCACAATTAAAAGATAGCACAAACAGGAAAGAATCTAAACTATCCAATAGGAAATCAAGGCAAGAGCATAAAACTGGTAACAACAAATATCTAATATGCTAATATAGATAATTTGTGAATCAAACTAGTGAAGTTCTTTCAATAAAATGAAAGACCTGGGATGTTCAATTTCACTTAGTTAATAACCAACATAACTTTGTTACATCTATCAAATTATAATGTGATAGGAGTTAATATCTGGGGAAACAAATTTAATTGTGAAGGGCTTCTGCTGCGTATTATAATCTACCGCCCTAACCTTAATCCGCACTCAAGTGTAAACAAGATCAGACTAATGCATTACAAACAACTCTATATAGATATTTATAACTCTAATGTATTCCTAAAAGTTGGAAAGTTACTTGTGGAACTATCGTGTACCACCTTCACAGAAGCAGATCTCAACCCTCCAAGAAGCTTAAGACGGACATTGTACTGGGTTTTCATAAAATACATGCAGTGTTTGTTCTACATGGGGCGGACTGTGAGCCACATTGAGCACTTTGAGCCACAACAGACTATGACTAGAAGGGTGACTTTAAGAATGTGCTGATCATTATGAACTATATAAGAGGCACACCCTCACTTTAGTGAAGAGGTTGGATGTTGTGCCATCTCAATTTCTTGTACTTCTTCAAGTGATTGGATTAGGTATTTTGAATTCTTAATGTAGATGAATGTGGTATATTAAACATGTGATTACCTGTTTCACATACCCCACAAGTAATTTAAATATAGAATCATCATCGGATGCTAGGTCATCACACCCTAACACCCGGTCTTCACGTGGGTTCTGATGCTCCTCCTACTCATGTTACTCTACACACACAGCTACAATGACATACGTTTCGTGTACCTGATTAGCTCCTTGTCGTATTTTGAGACTCTAGAACATGTAGACTTTGGAGCTTATAGACCATTCAAATGTTGGTTAGCCTTCGCCCTAAAGTTTAACTGCTCCACAATAATATAATAATAAAGTAAGCTAAATAAAGACATGTATGCAAGCACCATATCATACCGAATCCAAAATCATACAGAGAACACAATGGGTTTAGGGCTCGTGCCCACAATAAAGTAATCCATCAAAATGAAGTTCAAGTACATGAACACAAACGAGGCCTCTTGTAACGACCCGGCCTAAAGTGCAACGTAATGTGCCTAAGTCATTTCTTTAAAATGGTTAACCCAAGTTAAAAGATCTATAGTCCATTTTTACTTATAAACAGGATCCTCTCCTAGTAGGTATTGGATGTAGGATTATGTTGAGGGATCTCACACCCCTACCACCACCACTAAGCCTCCTCATCCGTGTTCCTAGGCCGGCCAACATCAAGGGACATCAATGTCTAGGGTTTGGGTTTTTGTAAGTAGAGCTAGGGAACTAGGGTTTTACCCTTCATTCATATACGCCCTCACAATCTGAATTAGCTAACCACATAAATGATTTTGAACTTAGCCCACAATTTACATATTTCTTGTAGACACTTAGTCAATAGGTAATTTTTATAGATTTTAATAAAGTCTTTTAGAAGGCTCACAAAGGCGCACAATTGCAGAGCACGGCATAACATGTCACAGTACAGCAAGCAAACAACACATTTAAGGATTTTTTTCAAGCCCTTACTGAGGTTAATTTATCATGGTATTTTAATAAGATGTGTCTAACATCCTAAGGTATAATCATGAAATAGATAGCATTCAAAGACAACCTAAAATAGGGTGTAAAAATTGGGAAAAAGGGCAGTCAAGTCACTGTAAATAGGAAAGTTGCTACCTTTTGCTAAGTTTGGCACTCATTCTTGCTCATACATGCATACTCGGACGAAACCATGCAAAGAAAAGCTAATACATAAAAATTGTATGAAAATAATATGGCCAATATCACGCAAAAATACAACCAGCAATGTACTTGCTTTATAAGGATTGGACTAAGACCATGTTATCATAACAAAGGGGGAGATTGTCAAGTCTCAAACTTGTGTATTTTGGATTTTGATGATGAAACATTGATCATATGAAATTACATGATAATGTACTCTATGATAAAGTTTAGTTGAACTAGAGTAAAATTATTCAAAGTTCAATTACGTTTGATACAATTCTAAAATGTAATAACATTTTGGATTAATCATGGATTTGGACATTTCAATTTGGACTTGGACATAATAATCTCGTTCAAGGTGTTGTACACCTCGATGGAAGTCTTGGAAGATTTCTTGAAGACCCAATTGTCAAAGTGGAGCCTAAAGCTTAGAATGTGTTGACTTATTTGAATTTGGATTTAAATTTGAGATGGAAATTAGTGTTGGAATTTAGAGGATCGTATTCCACATTAATGCTCAAGTGGTTGGAGCTATGAAGTAGAATGGCTACATAAGAAGCTTGGTGCAACATGGAAGAGCTGTCTAATATCCAAATATTCTAAGTGATTGAAGTATTCTAAAGGGGGAGTATAGTTCGGAGCTACATTGGGTATGAACTTTAGATAAGCTTCACTTCAACAACATTAGGGTTTTGTCAAGAGATCGTATTATTCTTGGTGTATATTGCATCTTTTTGTAGGCGTTGAAAAGATCTTATTGATCTTGTAATTTGGTTGTAAACAAGATCTAATGTGATCTTGTAGAGGATGCTTACACTAGTGGCATTTGTACACTCCGGGTCTAGAGTAGTGTGAGTGGTTGTAGTTATAAGTCTTTGTTTAGCTTGCGAAGTCAAGATAGTGGTCAAGCGGGTAAAGGAAAAGTGTGCCTTGTGAAGATGGCTGAGGGTTGAGTGCAGTGAAGGACAAGTGGATTGTAAAATATTTGGGTCTTAGTTGGTGAAGGACAAGTGGTTGTACACTTAGACTGTAACACTCATTCGGTTTGGCCATTATGAAGCATAAAAGTCCTACCCGATCGTAGGATGTGGTGGTATATAATAGAGAATGTATTGGTTAGGAACCTCTTAAAAAATTTTGTTATTTTATTCCTAGTCGTTATTCTATTGAGCTTTAATTCATTTTGACTCATATAGAGATTGTTACAACTTGTTTGATTGAACTTGTTCATCAACACTTGTTATTATTTATATATAGTCACTTATATTTGTTTAGTGTCTCCATAGGTCAAGATCTTTGATTTCAGTACTAACTCTTTGATAAGTGTTTAGATATTCCACTGCTTACCAAAATAATCTTATCAATTGGCATCAGAACATTCAATTAAGGTTGCCAATTTTTGGATAACTGAAAGTACCTAACGGCTATGGGGAGAATGACAAAAGCTTTGGAAGGACAATCAACTACAAGACCACATTTCTTTAATAGTTCTAATTATACTTACTGAAAACTAGGATGAGAATTTCTCAACTTCTTGTGATTTGATCTATGGCAGGTTGTGCTTGATAGACATTTGGATCCTAAATCCGAAAGAGGATCATGGGATGAAAAGGCAAGGAAAGTACATTCCTTAAATGCCAAAGCTATGAATGGACAATTTTGTTCACTAAGTGAGATCAAATACACTAGGGTATCTTGGTTCCCTTCAGCTCAAGAGATTGGGAACTTCTTTAAGTACCACATGGGGGTACATGACAAGTGAAAGATTCCAAGATAAGCTTACTCATATCATAATATGAAGCTTTTAAAATGGAAGATGGTGTGAGTGTATCAATGTCATATACAACATATTCAATGGCATTGTGGCGGGTTTGTAAAACCATGATAAAAACCTAGTTTTGGATGAAATCAATAAAAAGTTGCTTCCATCTTTACCTATTGAATGGAGACCCAAGTTCATGACTATTAAAGAAACAAAGAACCTAAAGACCATTACCACCAAGGAGATACTTTGTTTTCTTATTACTCATTAACACACGTTGGAAAGGGATTGAAAAGAGAAAGATGTAGACAAGAAGAAGAAGAAGGATCTTACTCTACAATTAATGATGATAGATGGAGAAGGATTAGATATAACTTTTCTCTTCAAAAACTTTAACCATTTTGTTAATAAAAAGGCTTTAGCTAAAAGGGGAGAGAATAGAAATAAAAAATGCATATTATAAATGTAAAGGCTTCAAACATATGAGAAATGGATGTTCGAACCTCACCAAAGAAGAGAAAAATGATAAAAAGAAAGAAAAAAGGAAAAAGAAAGAGGAAAAGAAATTGAAAAAGGAAAGAAAATACAGTATTACAAGCCACATTAGAAAGTGACAATGAAAATGAGTTAGAAGAACTCTTAAAGGAATTTTATTTTATGGTAAATGATGAAAAAGAAGAAATTGATAAATAACTTCAAGCAACATTTGGAGAAATGTATCAAAATTTCATCATTATTGATAAAGTCAAAAAAGACTTGAAGATGATGATTCAATCATTGTTTTCGAAGAATGAAGGTTTGGAAGACAAAGTGGCAAGCCTTGTGCAAAGGAATGAAGAGTTAACCTCTACCAACAAAGAGCTTGCACTACATGTTGAGCAAAGGGATAATGAGCTACAAAAGATGCATGGAGGATCTCAAAAACTCTCTAATTTGCTTCTTATACAAAAGAGTTCACTATGCAAACTCTACCTAGGAGGAGAGAAATGTGGAGGTAACTTTAATAAGTACAATACTTTTGATCTAACAAGGAAGAAGTTATATTGAAGGATACTAAAGCTTTTGGAAGACATTATGCAAACAAAAGGTCAACCAAACCGAAATCTGGAAACCGTAAATCAAGAAGGATAAGACATCCAAATTGTAATTCGAAAGGAAATGTGGGCAACTATTATAGTAAAAGGGGACATGTCAAGGCAAAATGCAAAGAATGCTTGTTTGTAGACTATGGCATGACGAAGTGGATTCTTAAAGGATATGTTCTTGCAAGCACATACAAACCATGTGGGTAAATTTTAATTTATTTCAATTTTTAGGATTTTAGGGAATTAACTAAAATTGAATTCATATTGATTGACTGATTGGTTTGAATTGATTTGCTCAATATTATTTGGTTTAATCGAAGTTTTATCATGGGGAGGGGTTTTCACCATGATTGGCTATCCATTAAGATGGAACAATGAAACACAATCTGAACAATATTTCAAAGCACTTCAATGCTTCTAAAATCTAATTTGGTGGCGAACATTCAGACTAATAGTTTTATAAAATTTGGAAGATGAACATGATAGGTTATGAATACGGGTCGGGCAGAACCATTTCAGGGCTCGCGTCATTCTCCTTTCATAAACACTTCGAGGCCATTGCATCCGACACCGAAGCCTAAGTACATCGAAAAATTTATGCAATTGGAGGATCGCTGGTGAATTGTAGGTTGTATCGTGTTGGAAATCTTCTCGTCATGAGCGATCTTCTCACAGTCCAATGATTTGGAAACTGTTTTGTCATTAGCTGAAATCTTTCATCATGCCGAAAGAACTTTAAGAATTCTAGCTCCAAGGGCTCAATCGGGTTTGGTAACTGTTCCAAATCAATTCCTTTAGTCTTTTCAAATTGTTTGAAGCGATTGATTGTTGACTGGACTTTCTGATTTGATCAATTTTAAGTTCAGTGATTGATAAAAGTTTTCCACCAAAACAAAATTTGCTTGATTTTTACTTTTGATGGACAAAGTAGCTTTCAGATTATTGTTTGTGCTGTTGATGATGTCTGGTGGTGTTGGACCATCCCAGCCGAATGATGATGGCTCAAGCTCTGGACTGAAATGCAGAAGGAATGATCGACAAACGAGTTCGGGTGTTAGCTATCTAAGGGATAAGAAAGATTAATCTTCTGATAATTTTATTGTCTAGAGTGGTATTCATGAACAATTGGAATTTAAGGATTTTGATGTTGTTGATGATTTTTTATGCTGCCTAGAGGCCCAAGGATGCCTTCTAGAATTTGCTAATCTAGGATTGAAAGCTGCTATTACTATGATTTCTGAATTTTATCATATTATGAATCGTCAATCTAACCTATATTTCAGACTCCCAGTCGATGTTATGCTGATTTCTTAGTTGTTCCGAATGAAGGAGATGTCATCTATTTTGAAAGTGTGACTTCAAATGTGCATTTTTGGAGATATATTCCTACACGGGAAGTGAGTGGAAGTGTGTTGAAATCTGGAGTTGGATACAAGAATCCAAGGAATGCTAAAGATTTGACTCCCATTCCTTTCACTTTTTGACAGATTATGGTGATAAATGTGCTACCCTAAGGTCGACATTTGGCTGATGTTAGTAGTTTCAGAGTCTATTTGTTACGGATGTTTGCAAGCTGAAGGTGAATTAACCTTTCTATTTTGATTCTTAATCGCATGTTTAGATGCATGATTCAAGTAAGATCTGGATTATCATATGTTTAGATGTTAACTTCCATGTTCTTGAAGGAATGGAGAGGACTCAACCGATACTGTAGAGATGTTCCTATAGCAAAAGAGATTCTATCACAGTCAAATGAGCCCGGATAGCTTAGTTGAACATTTTTCTTGGTTAAATACTTGATTGAATTCAATGGATGCCCAATAAATTACTTATATAAGCAATTTAGAATGCTCAATAGCCAAATTGTTAATTTGGATGATCGGCTAATTCGAATGAAGACAAATTGAGAAAGATTCATTCGGGATTTTTGTAATGCTTATTCCATACCCTTGAGGGGTTATTATATTGCTTCCAAACTGGATAAGTCCCCTTGGAAAGATTGATGTTATGTTATATTTTTCCCTCATGTACTTAGTATTTTTTTGAGATGACAACGGGGGAGAAATCTGTGTTTTATTTGCTGAATTTGTTTTATTTTCATCATCTCATAAGCTTAGGGCTTATTTCATTTATTTTGGGATCAATAGATATACTAATGCTCTCTTGTAACTAAAAAGATTTTTTGTGAAGCGCACTTGGCTATTGGCTTTCTCCAAGTGTTGAAAAATGTATTGGAGCTAAGGAGCTAATGTGAAGAAGATTATCTTTGGAGCTTGTTTCATTAGGATTTGCCTAAAACCATGTTACAAGCTACATATGTTCTTTTCATAAAAAATGGGGTGATTGTTAATTCTCGGACTTGTGCATTTCAGATTTTGATGATGAAACATTGATCATGAGAAATTACATTATAATTTACTTTACGATAAGGTTCGGTTGAAATAGAGTAAGATTATTCAAAGTTCAATTATATTTGATATAATTCAAAAATGTAATAACATTTTGGATCAATCATAGATTTGGACATGGCTATTTGGACTTCGACATAACAATCTCAATCAAGGTGCGGTACTCTTGGATGGAAGTCTTGGAAGATTTCTTAAAGACCGGATTTTCAAAGTGGAGCCTAAAGCTTTGAATGAGTTAACTTACTTGAATTTCGATTCAAACCTGAGATGAAAATTAGTATTCGAATTTGGAGGAGCCTATTCCACATTAATGCTTGAGTGGTTGGAGCTATGGACTTCAATGGCTATACAAGGACCTTGGTGCACCATGGAAGAGATCCCTATTATCCAAATATTTAAAGTGATTGAAGTATCCCAAAGTGGAACTATATTTTGGAATAAGGTTGAAGAGCTATATTGAGTATAAACTTTGGATAAGCTTCACCTCATCAACCTTATGGTTTTCTCAAGAGATCATGCTACACTTGGTATATATTATGTTCCTTGTGTGTGTTAAAAATATCATGTCAATCTTGTAATGTAGTTGTAAACAAGGTTGGGTATAAAGCAAATTGACTTCGATTCTTGTATAGGATGCTTATACTAGTGGCGTTTGTACACACTGAGTGTAAAGTAGAGTGAGTGGTTATATCTCCTGAGTGTTTGGTTGGCTTGTGAACTCAAGCTAAAGGTCAAAGGGTGAAGGACAAGTGTGCCTTGTGAAGTGGGCTTAGGGTTGAGTGTGGTGAAGGACAAGTGGATTGTAAAGCACTTGTGTCTTCCTCGACAAAGGACAACTGGCTAGTGAAACACTTGGATCTTGCTTAGTGAAGGGCACAGGTTGTATAGTCAAGTTGTAACACTCATTTCGTTTGATCATAGTGAAGATAGTGCCCGATCGTAAAACACAGTGGTATAGAAGAATGGACGTGCAAGTTCAAAATCTCTTAAAAAATTTTGGTCTTTATTCTTTTGTTCTTTAATTGAGTTTGGTTCACATACAAATTGTTACAACTCAAAAATAAAAGGCAACCATCCCCCTTCCCGTCCGCATTTGATTCATAGCTCCTTCTCTCCCGGGTCTCCTTTCGAACGAAAGGCCTTTGCATTCCTAATCTGATAGGGTCGATGGCTTTGTTTGCTCTAGCTTGGCGAATCGCATCCCCACGCAACGACATTGTATCTGCTCCCCTTACAGTTCTCGCTCAGTGTTTATTTGGTTGAACTTGTTCATCAACACTTGTTGTGATTATTTGTATTTAGTCACTTATATTTGTTTAGTATCTCCATAAGACAAGATCTTTGATTTCAGTTCTAAACTCTTTGATAAGTGTCAAAATATTTCGTTGTATACCAAAATATTCTTTTCAAGAAACAATCCTAAACCCAACGAGACTCAACTCAAACAAACAAAAAATAAGAGCTGGGACGGCGTAATGTTCAACAAAGCAGCTTTGAGCACCAAAAGAAAATAGGGTTATGGCTAACACATAACATAGTATATACATACATACATGCATATATATATGTAAAGACCCAAAAAATAATAATAATAATAATAAGAATAATAACGTTCGACTCGGTGAGATCTAACATGGGAAACATTTTAATCTTTTTTCATTTAAATGGAAAAAATCGTTAGTTGGTTAAGTATGAATTACCCGGTTAATTGAAAAGTAATTTTTAACCTGATAAATCTAGTTGAATCGATCAAGTGGAATCAAACCATTTAAACAATAAAGTGAATCATATCGATTACCCGGTTACTCGATTAAGTAAAATACGGGCTAAGTAAGTTTTCACAAACCCTAGCCTTCATGACATTATATAAAGAGAAGGGGAGGGCACATCCACATAATTTCTCTTCGGACAGACGCCGGCTTCCACCTTCACTTGGGTAATTCTTCTTCCTTTCGTCTTCTTAGTTGCATAAATACACATGCTCAAATGGATAATAACCATGTTTAGATAATAAGCATGATAAACATAAAATTAAAATGAGAAATCAACAAGGGAAGAAGAAAACCAGGAGGACGTCCTGCTGTTTTCCAGTAGCAACCACGCCATGTTTCCTTCCATGGTGTGGGGCTGACGTGCTGGAGGTGGGAATTGCTCCCGACGGTGAAGCTGGCCGGATGGAGTCACCTTGGAGGGCCAAAACAGACCGTTGAGGAGGCACGCAGGTCTGAAATCCGAGGGGAGAATAGGTTGGTGTCGGTGTGGTGGTGCAGCCATGCTGGTCGAGGGCGCCGCCGTGGTGGTGCTAGAGGGTCGTCGTCATGGTGGTGCTAGAGGGTTGTCGTCATGGTGGTGCAAGGGGAGCCGCCATGGATCTGGTCATGTGCTGTTTATATGGCCGACTAGGGTAGTCGCCATGGGTCATGGGCTGATTATGTGACCAACATGGAGTCACTATGGTCAGGTCAGGGTTGCTGATTGGGTGACCGCCACATTACTGATT